>CABEEJ010005873.1:9655-45348 GCA_901482245.1 Timema douglasi | reverse complement strand
TCATGTAACAATCACACTGTACCTACCATCATGTAACAATCACACTGTACCTACTATCATGTAGCAATCACACTGTACCTACCATCGTGTAGTTAGAGCACTGTACCTACCATCACATGGTAAGAGCACTGTACCTACCATCACATGGTAAGAGCACTGTACCTACCATCACATGGTAAGAGCACTGTACCTATCATCACATGGTAAGAGCACTGTACCTACCGTCACATGGTAAGAGCACTGTACCTACCATCACATGGTAAGAGCACTGTACCTACCATCACGTGGCAAGCACACTGTACCTACCATCCCTTGGCAAGCGCACTGTACCTACCATCGTGTAGTACACTTTATAGAGCTTGCAATATCTTGATAAAACTTTGCACGTTATTAACAACCGGAGACAACACACAGTTTATAAAATGATCATAATCCATGTGTGTTTGTTGTTCACGGAGAAACTAACCGTGTATTTATTTACGCTGTAACGTCTCCCGTGGTCGATCCGTAGCTCACACAGAACATTACTAGCACTTTCCAAACAAATGAAACCAACAAACACTAACCTGCATTTTGTCACCCAACTTTTTGCTCAAAGCTTGTGTAGATAGTAATCATGGTTTCTTACGGAAGAATGAGAGAAAAAGATAACATTATTTTAACTTCATATCTGAAGTTATCCCCACCAAAAAGTTTAGCTACAAGTTTTTTTTTTATGTTTTTTTGCCCCTTAAGGAAGTGATTTTCTGTCTTTGTTCTCTTTTCTTTCCATTTTTTTCCCCTTTACTTTCAAAAATCCTCTTGGAAATTTCTCATTTCTCAAAGCAAAGAGCGAGTCAGCGCACAAGGAAAGTAGCATCATCAGAGCACACTGGAGTTCTTACTGCGAATGGTGAAGGGGACGAGGGGGCAGGATGGGGGGGAGCACACAGTCAGCTAAAATACTGCTACGATGACTGAGAAACTATTCCGACTGGGCAAAAGTGGTACAAATGTTTCATCAAATTTTATAAGGGTGCGAGTTAGGTTAAATTGATAGACCATGTTACACAATTTTGAAAGATGATTAACAATTTCATACCAAATCATTAGTTTATGTTAAGAACAATATCCATATTAAACAAAGAGAAATTTTATTTGATACCGAATGCCACAGGTTTATTTAATATCATTAAAAATTGAGTCTTTATTTATTTGTTTTAAAGTTACTTATTTATTTCTAAATTGAATGGTCTAAGGTCATTTTCAATCGATCACGTGAAAAAACTACATCGTAATTTAAAGTTAGTATTTGAGTATTTTAAATTCGCAAACATATCAAGTACTTTCAATAATTTGTGTGTGATCAGTCATAGTCTGTAATATTATAAGTAAATTAAATAGTTTAGTATGAAAATGTATACTTACTTGTTCTATATTTTTTTCGATAAAGGTGAAAGCATTAGTATATGAGGATATATTTAATTTAATGAATAAAAGCAAGATGTATATACAAAAAAAATGAGTGGAAAAACTATTGATGATCGCGGTAACTTAGATAGGTTTGTAAGTCGATCGGGCCCAAAAAGATTTTTGATCTTGTTCTAAGGCGTCACTCTCGCAGTATAATGCACCGCCGATGACATGGAGATTGGGGTTCAAATACCGTTCGTGGTGTAGCCTACTGAGGGTGGGTTTTTTTTAAAATAATTTGTCACTCTCCCTCAAAACAAACGCGTGTTGCATATCGTCCAAATTCAACCTCCGTTATCCATACAACATTAGCGAGACTATACATTTGTTTATAACCCGAACGAGTAGTAAGACGCGGTGCTAAGTCAATTCTAAATATTGTGTAACTAACTATAGACCCTGGCCTGGTGGTTTTGGTCTTGATCAAACGTCCTTAAATATAATATATTGAGACGCCTTATTTAATATGAGATTTTTTCAAAAATACTATATATATATTTAAAAAATACTGAAGAAGATGAGGTACAAAATATTCATAATTCATTGCTTTTGTTATAAAGTCTGAAAAAAACTATAATTAAGGATGTTAAAATCATTAATGATAAAATATGCGTGTCTAAAGCGGATATAGATAAAATTAATTTTAATAAACTCTTTACCTTTTATCGGTTAATTTTGTTGGTCAAGTAAAGTAAAAGGAAATTAAATATGTTACTAGAGTGAAGTTGTGTATTACAATTAAAATTATAGCGGTCTAATTTTTTCTGACTCTTGGAATTACTGTCACTCTTAAGCAATATACACATCGAATAGTTATTTGAAAGGCAATACCGTTTAACTGAACAAATTTATCTGAATTTTAAACAACAAAATAATTTCTTCAAACAATTCACACGGCAATATAATTATAAATTTGAAAATAAATACAGAGGCCAAACAATTGTTATTGTTGTTTCTTGTGAGTTTCTTCACATCCAAGACAAAGAATAATATTTTCAGGTTTGATCTCAAAGGGGGGCTTTAGAGGTTGTATTCTCTCTCCCATTAGATCCACGTTTAAATGCTGAAATAAGATTCAAAGATATCTTTCAGTCATTGCGGATTGTGTAGGCTACTTGATGATTTAGTGACGAGTCCATGATGACTGGAATGTTTAGATCCGAGGAATAAACCCACATATTATGAAGATTTATTGTAATCGTTTCTTAGTGATGCATACCCAAATTATGTCTACCATACACAACTGATACTTTTATAGTGATAATCAATGTATATATATTGGGATTCAAGTAGGACGGGTTTCTTAGAAGATTTTTTTTTGCGACTAGCAGTGAAAAATTTTTACTATATATATATATATATATATAGAGAGAGAGAGAGAGAGAGGGATAATATCTATCAATGGTGACAGTTAAAGATCACATGACTTGACATATGAATACGTGAAAGTAGTTTTGGCTACTTTTGTAATAAAATTAATTTATATATATATATATATATGTATTATTTATATTTATATAATATAAGCCTATATAGTATATTATGTAATATATATGCTATATATATTAAATATATAAATTATAGTTTATATAATTATAATACATTAAATTTATATTAAAGCCCAAGGAAGAAAACAGTTGAAATAACGTGGTCCTTAGCTGGCTGAAACTATAAGAAGAAGAATATTAAATATATATAATAATAATATATATATTATATATAATTATATGTATATTGTGTGTGTACTTGTCTATGCAGTATATATATATATAACAAAGACAAGCACACACACACAAAATTTTGTTTTTAACAACTTCTCAATCCCCCCCTCCCTCCCCTCCACAAGAAATGTCTGTGCATGCCCCTGAGTATTTGAATAGAAAAGTAAGTTTAATTTTTAATAAGCCTTTTGTGCAAGCTGCACAATTATTTGCTGAGCGTTCAAATATTGAACTTTTCCCCTTGTGCCCTTTTCTTTCCCATTTTGCGATGTAACTTTAGGAAAGGAAATTATTCGATCACATTTTAATGAGGAAAGTCCCCGAACCGAGACACTTTCTTCTTCTTCTTGGCCCCCCCTCTATCGTTTCCCCTTTCCTCTTTCCTGAAAAAAAGAATCTTTTCTTTTCTCCGTATTCTTAGATTTTCCAGTTTCATTTCTTGTTGTATTCGTCTCACTCTCTTTTCATTCTCTCGCACATAATTCCTCTCCTTGTCTCCTTCTCTCTCGCACAGTCTTCAGGGAGTTGCTTGCTCAACGAAGATGGAAGGACTTTTGGCGAATTGAAGAAAACCTTTTCTCTTCCTACGTCCCACCGGTACTTTACATATTTACCACACTTTACTGTATTTTCTTTTCATATATTCTTTTTAATCAAAGAATGTGTCCTATACACATTTGCACGATGTCGAATTATGATTCTGCCCATACAAATGGATTGAACCCTTCCGTTCCAGTCCCCGTCACATCAGATACATTTTAGAAAAAGAGGATCAATTTTATGAAAATAACTCACTCTCTCCTAGAATGATAATGACGTATCCTGAAAATACATTTTCAAAATCAAGTTTTTCTTCAATACTTTATGCTAAAGATATACCTAAAGGGCAAGAACCGTTATCCCCTACCCACTCAATCCCTCCCACTTATCCCCACCACTTTACGCCCCCTTTACCCCTCCCCCCCACACACACACACACGCACACGCACTTATCTGATAATTTACTATATACACTATTTCCACACACGCGCAATTACAATTCTAAATAAGGAAGTTACATTTGTTAAAACAATACTTGCGAATATATAGCAAGAGCAAACCCTTTAAAAATAAATATAAAAAATTGAATGTTTTAAAGATGAATAAATATAGTGAAAACTCCATCTCAACGTCTCCAACCATTCAAATACTGTAATAATCTATTTGGGAGAGGCCCTCCTAGTTAAGATAACTTTAAATACCACCAAAACAAGCAGCAGCCGTGTGCTCAAAAGTATTCCAACTGTCCCCGAGAAGCCGAATTAGTCATTTCGTAAGAAATATTTTTTTTTTTAAACTCGTTTTACGTTTATTTAAAATGTATTTTGAGAAAATCTTGTTTCTGAACGATAAAATTGATTGATTATAAATATATAATTCTTAGATAATATTGTACAGTCAAACTTTTCATATTTCAGGATGTTATTGTTTTTTTACAATAGGAAGAGCTAACTAACTGAATAACCATTTTCGGGTTTATTTACTTTATACAATTACGATACATTTTTGATGGGTACGTTCTTCACTTGGCCAAAAAGTTTTAATGTAATCTATGAGATTTTTTTCAAAAGCACTGTAAATCTTTAATTAATACTGAAGAAGATGAGGTACAGCATATTTATAAATCATTGTTTTTGTTAAAAAGTCTGAAAAAACTATAAGGATGCTAAAATCAATGATGATAAAATATTCGTGTCTAAGGCGGATATAGGTAAAGTTTATTCTAATAAATTCTTTATCTTTTATTAGTCAATTTTTCTGTTCAAGTAAAGTACAACGAAATTAAATATGTGACTACAGTGAAATTGTGTATTACAATTAACGTTTACACTATTGTTTGTGTGCGAGAAATTGTTAAAAAAATAGTATTTAATAACAACTTTTATGAAATAAAAATTTTATTGTTAATATAATGTCAATATTATAGATAATCTAAGTTATAATAATTAATAAAAACATATAGACCTTTAAAATTAATATTTAGAATTTAAACAATATATTAATAATATCCTTATATACAAATAACCAAATTTTACCAGATTTTTTAAAAAGTAAGTAAATAAAAAAATAGGCCTACATAATAATATAATTTTCATGCTTTTAGTTTAGTAATATATTAATTTGTGAACATAGTTTGTACAGTTCCTATTAATAGCATAATTTCGCATGATATTTTAGATTTTAAGATTTTTTTATCGCGTCTTAGCACCAATTGGCCAATACACATACATTTATTACGTCAATTGGGTAGGTATCAGGTAGGTAAACATACATGAGAACAGACAAAATTGTAAAATCCACTTTTTTGGGTTCGGAAGCACATAAAACATAAATATTCGTCATAATCTCGAGATCTAAAATTCTTACGATTACAATATCACCATCTAGATAAAATTAAACTCTTATGTTTCTACTGAAGCAATATTTGATTTATTTTGGCCAAAAAATATTTTGTTATGAACAACTACAAAAATACTGGCATTCTCTCGCACCCCTTCCCCGCTTCCCCCTACATTAAACCGCATGTTGAGATACGGATAGCAACAACACCAGAAAACCGCACGGAAATATAGCATAATGTACTCGGGGCAACTTGACAATGTAACACAGGTTCTTTTTTTTATTAACTTATATACCTGCATATTTCTATCATTACCAGCTAATTATTATTACTTGATACTATGTTGTGTCTACAATTATTATTAAACGCAGACTAAAATGAAAGGTTACACAAACTTAACTATCCCTCCACAAGTACACGGCATGTAATGCACACCATTACAATCTTCCCAGTGGGACATTCATATATATTACCCGTGACACAGATATATGCAGTACAATACAAGTGATAGGAGTACCAACAAGAGATATGGGCGCAACTTGCTGTGTAAAGAACACACTTTTAAATGGAGAGGGAAATTAATTTTTAATCATAATTATCATCTCAACACGTAAAAGGCCATACGGCTCTGTGTGTGCGGTGGTTTAAAAAAAACATAAATCCCAGTACCCCTTATTTTTTATTTTACTTGTGAAAGTAAATAATAAAATATTCTCGTGTAAAGTTGAGTTCGCAACTGGTGGAAAACGCGCGAAGAAGTGTTTATAGGACTTAGATTTACGTTTGCATAAGATTTATGCAATGGTTCTTTCATTATCATTAGTCTACCGTTGCCCCCTCCTCGTTCCTTCTCCTTCCGTCATCCTCTCCTCTCTCTCCCGGTTTAAAATGTACTACATGGAAAATGCCGGGCGGGCCATGTATTTATTTCCACGTAGTTTTAGTCGAGCCCGCGCAGATAGCAGCAGCACGCAACTAAAGAAAATCAGTGAACTGCTGCGGAGGGTACAGCCGTGTGTGTTTTGTTTCATTCTGCATTCATCCGAATTTCCCTTTCCACTTCGTGTGGCCACCGGATAGTGTGCCTGATTCGCACCTGGTAAGCAGGGGTTTGATCCCAGCGGGATAAACTCAGAGCGGGGAAAAGTGTGTGCGGGGATGAAGACGGAGGATTCTCGAACATATGACTTCCAGCACTTAGCTAGCCAATTTCAGTGTGGCTACATTTTAGTTTACAAACTCAGCAATAAAACACGCCCCCCCCCCCGNCCCCCCCCTTCTCGCTTCTAAAAACAACTTTTGGGTTACGAAGTAAGAATTTCTTAATACAAAAATTTAAAAAAGTGTAGATTGATCCTTGGAAAAATATTTAATGATATCTTGCAGTCATTATTCGAAAATAGGTTCGAAATTTAGCGAAGTAAAAATTTTGAATGAAAATAATGTGAAAGAAAGCAAACAAGCTACGAATTATTACAATATATGTCTAAAGCTATATCCTAGACCTACCGCATCGGTGGATGCGTGTGTGAAATTTTCTAGTTTGGCTATCAGGTGACGGAAATCGGGGTTCTAATCTCGTCTGGACATCGAATATGGATTTACCTCAGTTTTTGTCCACCCTCGCTCTAAGCAAGTATAGATAAGCCTACAAGAGCGTAGAAAGCTATACTTTATTGAGGTGGTCCACTGAAAATTTTACTATACCTTTAGCCGATGGAAGATTTTAGGGCCTATAAGTAAATATATAGCCTCCGATGGGGAGCGTTCATCAAACTCCAGAGGGGGGGAGGGCTGGAACCCCTTAATTACCCCTTTCTGCGCCCCTGTAAAGGCATATATTTTCTGAAATTCTACCTTCTTCATCTTTGCCACATTGCTGTAGATATGCGGATGAACAGGAGAGGTAGTAAGACATGGCAATCAAAAAACAAGTAGGCCTACCTGGCATTTTCAAAAGTTAATCAAACTACTTTAAGAAATTCACACGCCAAGTCATGCGATCTGCAGTTGCCACTTCTGATAGATGGTATCAATATTTATTAATTAATATCAATTAAATAATAAAATGTAATTATTGTTTGCCGTTTGATTTTCCAAAAGTTTCCTTCTACCGCATTTTATGGCCAATAGACTGTTGTGTGGTGCAGATATTTGAATTTTGAATTTATGTTTGACAAAACTCCGAAACTATCTGAATGTAATGAAGTTGAAGGGACATGTTGGTTTTCCTTTTACATAACCTATGGAAAAAATATTGTAGTCGGGAAATGTTTTGACCTCGAGATTATGATGCATTATGTGCACTAAACTCAAAAATGTAGGTGCTCCTAGAGTTCTGCATTTCCTGTTTGTACCTGGGTCTACAGCGGAAACCGTCTGATGAATATCGTTTAAACTTGTCATTTAGATGTTATACGGTCAGGCATAGAGGAAAAGTTGTGATATAGAATTTGGCTTTTAAATTAAGGGTAGCTTACGCATAGCTAATTGTCGAAAAAATTACACATTTTTTCGAAAATTAATCTAAGTTTTTACTCAAAATAAATATCTGAAGAAGGTTGTATGATTTACGTGCTAAGTAACACTCTATATTTGTATTTTGGATACAAATATAGTTAAGCTTTGTGTATTGATGGCAAGTTTTTGAGAATAAAATTTGAACTATGCCCCAATTTTCTTACGAATGTATATATCTGACAGCTATAAAAAGTTACTAGATCTACGTTCATGTATTCATACGTTAAGGTGGGGTGGAAGGGGACGCGATAAAAAGCTGGTGTTTTTGCAGTTTTTATAGAAGAACATATTTTTTTGCCAAAATAAATAAAATATTTCTTTAGTACAAACAAAGTTTAATTTTCTTCATATGTTGATATCAAAAGTTCCTGAATAGCTGTCATGAGCATGGTGGCATTATCTAACAAACTTTTTTAATGAAGAGAAAAAGTTGTCATTAAATTTCAAAACAGCCTTCACATATATTCATCAACTGTTGATATCACCATGTAGAGAAAATTAAATTATATGTTTCTACAAAAAAATAATGTTTTGCCATAGAAACCTCAACTTCAAAAACACTGGCCTTTTCTCGCGTCCCCTTCCATCCCATCTTAAGTAAAGCCATCTGCAGCTGTCACTTTTTAAAAATATTATTAATACCTATGAAATAATACTATTGATATATGAAAATGTTATCAATGTTGACCACAAAACATATGTTTGTATTTTCTAAAAAGGTGCTACAAATGTTTATTTGTAAGAAAACTAAGGCAGGACAGAAGCTCGGTATGACAATTATTAACGATTGTGTAGTGTAGTTTATTTAATATAAATGTTCCCTGCGTCCATTCTGTAAGCTTACCTTGCATCATTTCACTATGGTTCGGTTATTTTTATATCTTTTGGGGCCAAGTGTCAGACGTGTGTTGGAGATCCGGGGTTCAATCATTGGTCCCGGTACAGATTTATATGATTGCTGAACCCTTCCTTCACCTTTGACAAGACGTGTATTAATCACAACTTGTGAATGTGGGGAATGCCAGGCCTCCACCGTGGTTCGGGTCCCACGTTAAACTGTAGGTCCTCCATTTTATCTCACAATCACTTTACCATTACACATTAGCGTAAGTGTGTATAACCCGAACGGGTAGTAAGACGCGGTGCTAATAATAATAATAATAATAATAATAATAATACGCGTCGACTGAAAATTCTTGTGAGATCGGCTGGTCGACCGCTATCAGCCGTTTGCCGACCCCTGTTATAAGATAAACGGAGTGTACTGCACAGTAAATGTTGAACTGGCCTTGATTCAAGATTTTCTTACATTGACCTATGCATGAGAGCAGTTTTTTTTTTTAAATTTCGTAGTCGTAAGGCACAGAATTACATTTCTAAAAACTGAAAACCGTTTGACCTTTGGAAATGAATTCTGTATTCGTCACACACGCACACGCATGTCAACAGAATCATGGAGGTAAGGACATAACCTGTATGCTGGCGGCCGGGGTTCAATCCCCGGTCCCAGCAATGATTTATCTGATTACCAAACCCTTCCTTCACCTCTTACAAGACATCTTGTGAATGTGAGGAATGCCAGGCCTCCACCGTGGTTCGGTCACCCTACCATTACACATTAGCGTAAGTGAGTATAACCCGAACGGGTAGTAAGACGCGGTGCTAATAATAATAATAATAATAATAACAACAACATAACCTGCCCTGAGCTAGTTCTAGCGAGAAGGTACTGCATTATTGCGTTTACCTTTCAAGTACTAAGATAATAGTAATAATTACTATTTACTATTAATATTAATAATAATCTTTGAATATTAATATTCAACTCTTTTATGAAAACCTGTAGTGATTATTTTTAATTCATTTTTAAAGCTAGTTCATATGTAATAAACAAAGATTACCATAATTTATTTCAAACTAAACTGCTTGTTCTAGCACTATTATTATTTGCTGTACTTTATTTTATTTAAAATGAAAGTTTCACTAAGCAAATAATTTTAAAACCATACACAAAATTAAAGAACAGTTTTGTAATATTTCTGAAAAAAAAATTGAAGAATGAACAGTCTACGTTTATTTTTACCAATGTTTTTAAACAATTCATAGGAATTATTTGAACTATTTTTAATAATAGCTTAATCTTGATTTGTGCACTTTTTCCATCAATAGATCCACATTTTCTAGCCTCGAAAGAAGCGCCTGACAGGGTATGTGCTGCCATCTCTGTATCAACTTAACAACTTTTAGATTCCATGGGTTCATATTTCAGGAAGAAGCTATTATTAATTAAGAGGATAATAGACTATTATAGTTGTTAACATTATATTTAATATTACATAAAAACTAATTCAATTAGGCACTCCTAAAAATGTGATGTTTATTTTCATTTCCCTACTAATACATGTGTTGGAAAGTTAGAAAAACTTTTATGATGGAATTAAGTTTTAGAAGAAATACATTTTCTTTAGAATTAGTTCATAATCTAAGGAATAACTTAAAAAATTTCATGAACATACTCTTAAATATTGTTATTACAGATTAAATAGGTATTTATAAGATAAACTTAATAAATCAATATTATAAATTTCACTGATGATTTAAGGAAGTATATTATACTTAAATGATACATAGTCAATAATATATATTTTTTATTATTTTATTTTAATGGTGTGCATGATAGTTCCCAAACGATTTTGGATAAGGAAATTGTAATTTAAATATGGTAAAAATAATATCCCTAGTTAGATTATTTATTACAATAAGAATAATGTTTTGGCTTCTTAAAAACAGTAGCTCTATTATAATGATATAATCTTCATTTAGAATTATTTTTGTAACTACCTTGTGTAAAATGGCAATAGATTGTAATGCAATATAAGTACAAATATCTCATTTCACTTCGTGCTTGATTTAATTTTTTTTAAAACTACGTTACTTATATATTATAAATATAACAACATAATTATATGTTTGTGTAGAATTGAATGGATGAGATCAAAAAGGAAAAGATTCCATGCAACCTAATTTTTGGAAAAACGAAAAAACTGATTACTGCTGAAAGTAAGCATTCTTCATAAAAACATACAATTTACCAATTGTAGCTTTAAATGAGCTGAACACTTTCTTGCGTGGTTTTAAAATTTCAAAAATAAAATAGGACCGCTATACATAAATTAATTTGATAGAATGTTTTCATTTTACTCCTCAACATATTTAAAGAGTGGTAATGATTTTAAATTAACTTATTCCTTGTAACAATCGTCAATATTTCCTAACTAAATCATTATTAGAGTAATATTTATGATATATATTTCATCAAAGAAGGAATATGAATTATAAAGTTTTTTGAAAAATACGAAAAAAGCAAAAAAATAAAAACATTGCTCTAACCTAATCCTACAATTTTTTATATATATATATATATATATATATATAGGGGACAAAAATGCTTACACAAAACACATATAAATGCTGGTTTTCATTATCAGTGTGTTCTGTTTTTTCTAGTAACCATCCTCTTGAATTTCGTCAGCTTGAGCAGGAGTTATTTGCAATAACAAAATGTTGTCGTAGAACTCCTTGTGTTCGCCGAAAACAGTGCACAACTTTTCTGATATCATTAATTTTGTTTGCAGTTAATAGAAAACTTTCCACTATACACAGGAGTTGTGGGAAGTGAAACGTTGGAACCACCTTTATACAGTTTGAACACATCACCTAGGAGTCCGTCAATGAATGAATTAATGTGCCTTTATATAACCTTGTTGATATTGTATGTACACTAGGTGTTTGTGTTTGCAGATTATAAATGTCTTATTACCTGCAACAATTTTTGTACTTTCTTGAGAGTATGAGACCGCCAACCCTTGAAGTCAATGATATTTTTATTTTCAGCATACTTAACTTCTAAAGTTATTGCGTGGAAGAAGGGAATCGTTTCCTTTCCCACCGCATTCAAATATTGAAGGCTTGTTTACATGCATTAGAATTGAAGGAATGTCTTCTTTCTTTAGGCCAATTGATGCAGCCTTGCAGCTAAAAAATTGCTATCTCACTTTGAAATGCTACAAATGTGGAATCTTATCTCTTTTCATCTCATCCATTTATTTATTTTAATGGCCGATTAGTATTTTAACTGTGTTATTTTTTATTAATGTATTATGGTTGCACTTGATTACATCTTTTTACCCACACATGTGGGCAGATGAATAAAGGGTTAAATCTCATATTGTTTGGTTTATCAGGGACCAGGAGTTTGGGGGTTGAATCCTGGATGTTATACGGATGTACTAACGTTTCATTTCCTATTGCTGTGTTCTACACGTAAATGTGTGTGCTCCCTTTAACTTACTGGGATATATATATATATATATATATATATATATATTTACACTAAGGAGTTAAGAATTAATAAGGTATAGCTTTAGAAGAAGTGTACTGACATCTGTTTTGGGGGAGATTGCGAAAACATTTAGTTAGGAAACCAAGGAACTCGTTACAGCTTAACAGGATTCGAATTTCTATATTCTCCCCCGTCACCGGACGAGAGACTAGAGATATGTTGGTATTAAAAATAAGTAACTATGATTTTTTTAAATAATTAAATATCCAATGCACCAATAAATATATCACTATATTCTCTGTAACAGACTAAATTTTTAAGCTTGTGAATCAAAATAAATTGGACGATTTTTTATAAATTTATATTATTTATTTTTGAAAAACATTTTATTTTTGTAAGGAAAGTGTCCGACACCTTATCTCAATGGGTAGCGTGTCTATCTACTGAGTTAAAGGTCACAGGTTTGATTCCTGGTATGGCCGAAAAATGTATAGTTGGTGAAATGTGGGTTTCCCCTTTCACAGTGATGAATTAACTGCTGGGGGCTGGATGTTGTGTCTGTTCTAGATTAAAGCTAGCTTATAGGTCGTTTTCTGATATAATCAGTCGGTTCAGAAAGTGTACGTTTAATACCTCAAATAAATTAAAGTAAGGAATGTATTGGAAATGAATTTATAGAAATCAATTTGTACACCCAATTATATGAGTGAAACAGAATGTATTGTGAATTTATAGAATTCAATTATATACAACGCATATAAATTCACTATAAAATCTGTATAGCTCATATATAATTTCTGCTATTTCTATAAATTCGCTGTATTAACTGAGTCAACTTTTGCTTATTTTAATTAAACTCGTCTGCTATTTTCAACAGATAAATAAAATATTAAATAAGTTCAAAACAGAGAAGAATAGCAATACAGAAAAGCAACCAACTTAAGGGGAATCATGCATAGAATCATATTTGAAATACCAACTTTATCTCAACAAAACTGATTTAAATTGTGTTTAGATTTCCAAAAAGTTTTTCAAAGTTATTAGGTATTTTAATTTCCTCTAAAATCTGTTTTAACTGGTGAAACTAGGCTAAAGTGTATCAAATTTTCCAAACCTATTAACTGCAAGCGCTTGATTTTTCATATTCGACTTAGCTACGTGTTATAAATGAACGTGTACATACTTCAATACGATCGACTGAATACTTTCTAAACTATTAAATATTTACTACTAACCATAAAAAATATATTTTATATTGCAGTATGTTTTAATTTATTTTCTTTTTATCTTAATGCGCTAAGGTTTTAAATGTATTTCAAGTTAATGGTGGACTAGCTATGAGCTACTAGATATTTGATTTTTTCCTTTAGGAGGTCGGTTTCTCAAAATAACTTGACGCACATCTAATGGGGCTCATAGTTTTTAAACATAATTTCGAATAAAATACCTGGCCTGCTCGGCTACGTGCGATTGTAGGGGTAATTTTAACTAACGTTTTGTCTCATTTTAGAACCCACACAA
The DNA here is from genome assembly GCA_901482245.1 of Timema douglasi. Classification (NCBI taxonomy): domain Eukaryota; kingdom Metazoa; phylum Arthropoda; class Insecta; order Phasmatodea; family Timematidae; genus Timema; species Timema douglasi. Next base: position 31,412 of record CABEEJ010005873.1, on the reverse strand, counting down.
AAACCCCTCACCAGCATCTCCAACACTCAAACACTGCCACCAAATAAGACTAGGTAATAATGTTTCACTAAGGTCACAAGTCTTGGAAATCTAAGGAGGCTCACCTAGTCTTTATCTCGCCAGGTTCATCTAATTTGATTTCTGGCGAGGTTGTCAATCGCCAATCGAATCATTACCTTACGTACTGAGGGTGGGTTTTTTTTTACTAAATGATCTCTTACTCATTCTCTACGTAAATGAGAGTACATTTAACTTAGATTCTCCTCCCAGCACCATTTAAGTGTGAAAAGACCAGCCTGGTATTATGAAGGGGTGCAAAATGAATATATATTTAAAATAATTTAATGTTTAGTTTTCTACTACTCATCCGACATAGTCGCATATTTACACAAATGAGAAAGGAATTAGGAAGGTAAAATATGGAAGAGGTGTTTCCAAATTTGTGCAAATTTAGATACAGGTCCTCTAATTTGCCTTGATGCATAGTACATATAATAATATAGAGGGTGGTATTTACAAAAAAAAAAACAAAAAAAAAAACATGGTATGGTAGAAAATTTAAATTGGCAGACAAGTAGAAGTATAGCTCCAGATAACTAAATTAGTCTACAAATTTAGATTTCTTAGGGGTTGTTGGACAAATGGGAAGAAGGGCGGTAGGGACTTAAAATTTCCAAAATTAATACAGCCAATTTATTTTCAGTGTGGTATAAAACTTAAATTTTACCATCGAGTAGAAAGACACTTTCAGATAAACAAAATCCAAATAGAACAAATTGGAAAAGTGAATAGTAGTCAAAATTTTCAAAACTAATACAAAAACTATGTCCCTGTGGTAGATAACTTAAATTTAACTAGCGAGCTTGGAGAGTAGTCCAAATAAACATTAAGGTATGAAAATTCTTAAATTTCAAAATGGAATTCCGGAAAAAGTAGAAAAAAAAACCCTTTAAGGAATATAGAAAATCAAATTTTCCAGGAATGTAGAGGGAACAATCTAAATAACAAAATTAGTATTAAATATCTTTATTAGTGGAGGCTGCTAGAATGAGTTTTTAAAAATATCTAAAACTAGAAGAATAAACTACTGCTCAGTGTGGGGGAAGATTGAAATTGGGATTGTTGGTGTAAGGACCACCCAAACTGCATTGAAAACATTTTTAGGTATACAACAGAAAACTTGAAACTTGAAAACGAGAAAGGACTTAAATCAAAATTTTCAAAAATAAAAAAGAGTTACCTTTACAATATAATTTCAACTAATCTTAATCATTGGTAGCTCTGCTATATATTAATTTCAGTCAACTGGTCAGTTCAATATCCGGCAGCGTGCACCGGGTCACTAGGGTATGGTTCTATATCTTTTCTTCGGGTAAATGCAGGTGCGTTACCTTTTAATTTAACTTGTATCTCCTGTAACATTGGGGGCATTTGTTAGTATTCAAATCCTTCCTTAACCAACCTACATTATATCTAATCAATTTAACCTAACAAATTTAGGTAGTTAATTTCAGTTAAAGTCTAGTCATTTGTAACTTATTAACCTATAAAACTAGTAATATTATACAATTATTTAAATCTTTAAAGCACTAAACATAGCTCCCGCCAACATATTGTTTACACAAAGTGTAACTTATAGCTTAAAGTAAACAAAATGCTAGACAGCAAACAAATTGTATTATTTCCAAAAGTGTTACAATAGAATGAATGGATTAGTTTTAGTAGTGAGAAAATTATGTGATTAGGCCTGTAGTGCTTTAGTAGTGTGTACGAGACTGCACTTCCACGCCACTTACGTTATGACGTCACTCCTTGTACAAATTACCGTGCGTAGCAAGCAAATCAACGTTCCTACCGTTTCACTCACACTAATGGCTCGCTCAGCTCCGTTCCTGTATAGCTTTAGTTAGGGTTATCAGGTTCAATAATGAAAAAGGAGGACAATCTATTCTGAAATCAATTGAAATGGAGAACATTTTAATATAAAACAGATTTTAAGATATAAACTTTTATCATGAAATAAAACTTTAACGTAAAAATTGACATAATCTTATAGCATAGTTATGATACCACCAATATAGGCATAGGTATCTATTAACATATTTAAAATGTTCACGCCTTGCTACTACTGGGATTCAAACACCGACTTCTTCATCTCTAGTAATAAAGTATCTTTCGAGTTTTAAATAGCAACATCCGCGATGAGTGTCAGCAAGAAATATTTGATGAAGTGGTTATTTAATTAAATTATTGTTGTGTTTACAAATTGAACACCTTTATCCCATTTAGAGGAGGAATCCTCAACAGGTGTGCCGTGACACTTGGGAGTGCCGCGTGATATCAGCCATGGGTGCCTCGTGATTTTGAGGGGGGGGGGGATGATAAACAAATATAATAAAGAAAGCATATAACCACAAAATAATGAAAATAAAGAAACAGAAGAAAGTTTTGTCATTTAGTGTTTCTCTGAATTGCACGTGCCACGGCACACGACGGGAAACGATAATTGTTTCCCTTTTTATGACTACATTTTATTCATTTTTAGTGGTCTCACAGTGTGGTTGGTTAGTGTGATAGTGTATTGATTTCCAAAACTATTTCACTCTATAACTATTTATGTATTTTATTCAGTGTTTTTGTTATTTGTGTCTGTCAATTAACTCAGTATAGGAGTAAATAACAATGTTTATTTTTGTTTTAAATAGCTAAACAATTAAAACACTGTTAAAAGTGGTTTAATATTCTACTCTAATATTGTATTCCACTTTGGGTAAAAAACAAAAATGGTGAAAACCAAAACGCTCACCAAAATTCTCACAGGGTTGACAATAAATTCTAATCCCCTTCACAAAAGTGCCGCGAGCCTAGAAAGGTTGAGAATCCCTCATATAGAGGAAATAAACAAATCTCTATTTTGAACCTCGTCCTTCTATTTGTTAGGGCTATTCACGTTTAATGACACTATTGTGGTAGGAATTATAAAGATAGAATTGAGTGAAATTTACCCGAATTTACGTATAAAGAGAGTGGGAAATAAATTAGTAAAATCACCCACAAAACACCCAGCCGAGATACAAGTCCAAGCCTTCCCCTCCCCAGGAAAAAAAACTAAGCAGGTTTGAGGTTTATTCCACGTGCTCACCGATACGGAAAGCAAGTATGCTATTCTACAAATAATTAGTCTTATAATCAGTTTTCACTATTGTATATTTACATGCCATAGAAACTTGATATAAATTAACCTTACAAATAAATTATCTGCTATATTTATATTTATGAATTCATTTGATGAGTCAAGTAAAGTAAGGATTATTAATATAAACTTTATGTCATAGCTTTCCAAACAATAAGTGAACAAACACGTGAAGTGTCCCCAGCTGGGATTTAAACATGTGCCTCCCATTTGTTTGTATAGGTTCTTCAAACACAACTTGTGTTTCTGACCTGTAGGGTCAAAGGTGAATGATAACTGTGATTTTCTAGTCTGAATGATTCATTTCTATTTCTTTCCCCACCCCACTTTCAGACAGGCGTTTACTGCCTCACAGAAGACAAAAAGAAATGGTTTATCTAGTATGTTTTAAAAGGGCTTGAATACTTCTTTTAATAGCATGAAAGTTTTTGAGTGAATGAGTACTTACTGAGTTATAGAGAGCCAAAGCAGATATATTTTATATTCTTAAGGGGGCAAGGGTTTCTTGGAGGGGTTCATTTTTTTAAATCATGTTTACTGATTAGAAACTCAATTCGGCCCATGACCAATTTATAACGTGCACGATTTCCCTCAATACCACCGTTCCAGTTCGCTTTGACCAATGCCATTAAATGTATCGGAAGCAACAGATATATCGATATATTGTAGCTTAAGATATATACCTTACTATATATAAATTGATAAATTCATCGATTTATTAGGAACTAATGCCATATCAAGACGATACTGGCGTGGGTTGGAGTGTGATAGTTCGGAGTGATGTCTGCATGGCAGATGAGTCACTGTTGCTCGCACACCAGTTGATTATTATCAATTAGCATGTAAATGGAGCCCAGGTCCTGTTATAAATTATGTATAGAGCTTGAAAGGTGAACTCGACAGCCACTAGTGAAGCCTATGATATTCTCGACTAGCCCGCTCGTTGCCTGCCCGGTACTGATTGCCCTTTTTGGAACGCTCTCGCTAAATCTCTTAGCCACCCTACCCCCGTTATTTATTAACGTTCTAATTCCCCAAAGTTTTGTCAATTAAAGATATTTTAAGACTGTTTTACGACCCATAGTCACTTTCTCGACTTGACATTAGAAAAATATAATCTTTAAGGTTTTTTAATCGATTTTACTCAATTTACGGGTATACTTGGGTTGAAGCGTGAAACCGAAGAATCACGACCTATTTGTGTCCTCAAACTTTTTCACAGAGTGTAGGGTAGCCTTCAAATAGGGATGGGGGCCTTATACCACACCGTATATAGATGGTATTGCAAGCCCCTCAGGCGCTATTTCCCCTCCGTCCCCTTCCATTTCTCCTCCCCTCCCTTAGGTTTTCTACCCTGGATACCCGCTTCAATGGCCCGGCGGTCTAAGGAATTGGTTCCAAAGCCATGGTGCGTGACCCGAATGAAGGTCCCAAGGATGTTTCTGAGGATTGCGGGAAGGTCTCTCATATTTTTTTCCATTTCTATGAACTATATTAGTTACAATCCCCTCATTAAACTATGTAGAATTACTGCTGTACTGACAATAGCAACAGTGTTGGAAAAAGTTTTGAAGCCCTCTTGTAATAGGTAGTGGTATAGGTAGTGTAAATGTACATTCAGAGGGTTCTAGACCAAATCATAACCAGAATTTTCCAACAATTACTCCTTATTAAGATGTACAGGAACAGGTTTTTGAAAAATGAACCAACCAAAATTCAACTAAATTTTAATGATCCCCCAACATGGTCTGATTTGAATGACCATATGAGAAGCTTATTAGTTGAACATGGTCCAGAACAAAAAAAAAACCGGTAGTTTTCTTTTATCAATTATTCAGAAAAAAGGCATTTTACCGGGAGTTGGTTCCATAAAAAAACTTTTGAATGGAGAAAGTGTAGAGCGAAATTGGCTAATTTACAGTGAAGAGAAAAAATCTATTTACGGTTTTCCCTGCATGCTATTTGGAAAGCATTCTAATTCATGCTTGGAAAATCCAAAAGTAGGATTTTCTGACTGTAAAAAATTACACCCTCGAATTCCAGAGCATGAAAATTCTGTAGAGCACCGTGAATGCTATGTTATCCTGGAAAAACTTTGAAAAAAGGATTAAAGAGGGCAGTACAATTGATACTGAACTACAGGAAATTATCATAAAAGAAAAAGAGAAAGGGTGGTACATTCTCAGAATTATTGTTGATTGTATTTGGTTTTGTGCAGTCAACAACTTGGTTTTTCAAGGTTCAAGTACAAATATACGCAAGGCCAATAGTTGTGGTATTTTTTTAAATTTGCTAGAGTTTGTTTCTCATTACGATAAACAGCTAAAAGAGCATATTACCTTAAGCAAAGAAAAAAAAGGAATTCCAAATTTTCAATTTAATAGGTGACACTGTACGCCAAGAAATATTAAAATACATAAGAAAGGCAAAATATTTCTCAATTTCATTTGATTGTACATCAGATGTAGCCCATCATGAACAAATGTGCCAGATTATTAAGTACGTGAAAGTTTCAGAGGGTGTTTGCTCTATTGAAGAAGATTTTATTGATTTCATAAAAACTAGTAAAACGATTGGAGCTGGTTTAACTGAAGAGATTTTACAAAAAGTAGAAGCCGATGAACTTGATATTCATAATTACCGAGGGCAAACATACGATAATGGTTCAAATATGGCGGGGAAGCATTCAAGAGTCCAGACTCATATACAAACAATTAACAGCCCTGCACGTTTTATGCCATATGCTGCTCATTCATTGAATTTTGTTGGTGTTCACGCTGCTGGAGTTTCTCCAGATGCTATCAAATGTTTTGGAACAGTGCAAGAACTGTACAAATTGTTTGCTTTCAGTGTCAAAAGCTGGGAAATATTATCCAACAAACTTTCTACCACTCTCTAAGCGTCACTGTGATACAAGATGGGCATCCAAATATTCTGCTGTTCATGCACTTTATTCACAGCTTGATAAAGTCGTCGAGGCCTTTAAAGGAAATTTCTAACAACCCTCAATTCCATGACTGTTTATCAGTGGTTAAAAGTCTTCCTAAACAAATTAATTTTAAGTTTGTTTGTTACTCTGTTATTTGGGGCAAAATACTAAATCAGATCTCCCGCGTGAATGAACAGCTACAGCACAAAATATATGTCCGTGGACCGTGCAGTTAGTCACTTGACTGGATTGAAAGATGCCTTAAAAGATATTCGAGACACAGGGATTGATGTAATACTGGATGAAGCATCGAACATCTGTGCTGTGTGAAATTGACTGCTTTTTCGAGGAGAAAAGAGTAAAGAAGAGGAAAATACTAACTTTGGAAGAAAGTAAGGACACTGTTTTGACAGGAAAGCAAAGGTTCAGTATGGACTTTCATGTTATTTTGGACAAAGTCTTAGAACAAATTGAATGGCGTTTTAAATGTTTTAGTGAAGTGTTGGATGACTTTAATTTTTTAACGGGCAAGTCTTTGCATTCAATGACTGTAGAAGATTTAAAAGCTAGTGCAAAACGCTTAGCAAATAAATATGATAAGGATCTGGATACTTCTGAAATAGAGGGGGAAATAGCTAGTTTTAAGTTCCTGGCCAGTTCTTTATTTGAAAAAAGTCAGGATTTTTCAAAAGCAAGGTCTTTTGACCTATTTAATTTAATCCACAAAATGTCTATAGCCACATCTTATCCAAACTTAGTAATTGCTTTCGGATTATTTTTAACATTGTCAGTTACTAATGCATCTGGTGAACGAGGTTTTAGTAAGCTGAAAATAATAAAAAAAATTACTTAAGGTAATCAATGGGTCAAGGCAGGTTAACACACCTGGCAATTCTATCAATAGAAAAATATATTGCTAAAAATATTAATTACGATGAAATAGTCAATGATTTTGCTGCTGTTAAAGCTAGAAAAGTGAAACTGTAAGTATACAATAATTCTGTTAATATTTTAACAATAATGTTACTTCTACATTTTTCATAAGTAATTGAGCTAGCAATTAATAATAAGCAAAAAGTATTCTTCATTCAATTAAAACTATTTACAATTTTTTTTATTTACCACAACATGTATTTAAGCTTATATAATCAGCACAGACTATGGAATAATATTATTTATATAAGTTAATTTTTAATAAGAATAATATTAAATTATAATAAATATTTACTGACATTTTTTGTTACTATTTAATAGAATTAGCAAATTATAAACGGGACAATAATTGCAAGACACATTAGTAATAGCAAGATTTTTGTTATACAGCTATTGTATTACATCTGAAACAGGTATACAATACGATATGAAACCATCAACTGCTCCGTTATGACTGGGTGGAAATGGGGTTTGTGGGGAGAGAGGGCGCCAATGTTACGGTTTGCCCCGGGCACCAATTACTCTAGCTACGGCCCTGTGTTGATGACATATTTTTGGGGGTAATTTGAAAAAATTGTTCTAGCAATGTGGTTCAAAACGTTTTTCACTGATTTTGTGAATAATAAGTGATCCTTACTGTTGAAAAAAAAAGTCTAGTAATTTATTTCTTCGGCGAAAATTTGTCCAAGGAAAGTGTGCTGATGACATATATGCATGGGTAATTTGAGAAAAATATTCTAACAATTCGGTTCAAAACTGTTTTTTTTATTAAATTGTGTCAATAATAAATAATTTTTACTTTTGGAATAAATTCCAGTAGTTTATTTCTTGGGAGAAAACTGGTTCAATGAAAGATTATTGATCATATATTTTCTGCTCTGGACACAATCTCCAAAGCCATTTGGGAGTAAAGGCTGAATTTGTCATGACATACTAATAAACTACATGATAGGATATTTTTAGTGGGGCATGTGTAGCTTTATGAAAATCTCGCGTGAGGCTACAACAAATAATTAAAGCATTTAGATTTTTCTATTAATAAAATATACAATTTTATGTGGAATATAAAATAGTTTACTGAAAATGTTGTTCCAAACAATATTAAGCTTGATGTGTTTATGAGAAGTTCAAAAAATTGTGTTTGAATTTATGATTACATGTTTGTGGTTCTTTTTCTGAGGAATATTTACTTGGGGGTAATTTAATGGAAACCTACATTTGAAATTTTTTGTTTTAAGCTCTATGAGAACGTTTTTACGATTGTGTAAATTGTGCTGCAAGACCATGGTGTCAGCATCGATTATCGTGTCGGATAAATGTTGAACAGCATGGACTATATTTTGAATCCTTTACACCTCATTTAAGTGCGTGTGTCCGTTTGATTCAAGAGCCATGCTACATAATGTGAACAGGATTTTTCACTAAACACTATACACTGATCTCAGCCATTTTAAGCACCATCATGGAAGTGCACGTTCTTGGGATAAAATATGTCTAGATAACACATACAGCCGTAAAAACAAAGGAATTGTGACGTTAAAAATTGCGTTGACAAACTTTGCCTCACCAATGCCTTACTGTCCGGAAAACTGTATGTGACGGTAAAAGAGAGCCAGTATGAATGACCATGAACACCTTAAGACAAAATTTAATGGGTTGAAATATTAAAAATTATAAAGAAGAGGAACTATTATGTGGTGCACGTGCTTATCTTTTGAAATTTGGTAGTCTCACAGAACTGAGAGAATTTCAAACGTTGCTCTTAGAGTATAAAATCACCTTGAATAAGGCACTTCATGGAAAGCTTTCAATGTTAGTTGCCAATGGGGAGCTTGTTGAAGTGACCTGATCAGCTACTCCAAATTGTATTAGCTACCAACAACTTAGTGTGATATAAGTCGTGGGTCCATATTCCCCCCAGTCATTCCCACATAGACAATCTCAACAGAAGCTTATCCACCAATCCTGAAAATCATCAGGATAGTGCCCAGGGGCCTATAAGAGGGGCACTCTGTAAGGGTTTCCAAACAAGGAACATCCCACAATCAGAGGCAGAAATAATCTTGTCCCGTTTGGGTAGGGCCAGTCACCATGAGGCCGAGACTTCGTCTCAAACCCATGAGCTTCCAATCTCGACCTGGCATTACTCCCAACTCATCATGAACAGCTTGAAAATCAACGTGCTATGGGCTCAGCACATCATTGGTGCCAAGCACCCCTGGGCATCGTGGCCTAGGGATGTTTCCAGGTTGGTACCTAAAAAGCACCAACCCCCACACCCCGAAGGGTGGGATGATCCGGTTCAGACCGGATACCCATGGAGGCGAGAATTAACTCTTCCTCCCCTTCCAATCACTCACTGGTTGGACCGAAACAGGGGGACGAAGTGCCTCCCACCTATCCAGGGTTGTAACTGGACTCACATAAATAACCTTACGAGCTGCANTATGGGAATGGTATTACGCCCATTGTGCGTGGGAAAGTAACTCCCCACTACTCGTGCGTACGATTGGAGTCACCCATAATCTAGCACATGCACTACTAACTGTCCAGACTAGCACCACAGCTCTAAAATGGCTCACCACACGAGCGGCAAGGCCCGGGCCCAAAATCCCAGAACCCCGAGAGCCAAGGCCCCCTGAGCCCGGGCCCAAAGGCTTGGACCCCATCCATCTGCCAACGCCACCACTCGTCGGCAACTAAACCACTGCCCCACAGAGTCCAACCCATTTCTGGGCCACCGCCACGAGCAAGCTCGTCACGTGCGCTTTAGTCCCAGACTTGTGTACTACTTATAACAAATGTAGTCAAATGGAGGCATACCAGACCCCAGGGACACCCCAAGCCCCTGTATGTAGTCGATGCAAGCATCAGTATATCTGAAATAATGAACAGTGGAAAAACCGTATCCGTTTGTTACGGAACTCTCCAAATAATCGATTCACTGATCATTCTACATTCGTCTTGTACGAGTCCTTAGCCAATGGATAGTTCGCCTATTTTTTATCTAGAAATAAAATGTATGTTATAGGCGTTCATCGCTACCAATTAAAAACACTGGAATTGGTGAAATGTCATTTTGGGAAAGGGAGCACTTAGATGTGTGGAATGATAAGATTATCTAATAAAACGTTGTCTTTGATTTCAACCATGAATGGTAATTGTATTGTGTGAAGCATTTAGAGATCTTGAGGAAAGCCTGCCTAAAATTTATAAATATGCTCTTGGCAAAAGCTAAGGTGGATTCATTCAAAGCTATGTCTGTGATCAGTGGAGTTGGTTTATCGTTGGAGTCATATTAAGGAACATACCGTGAGTATCGTCCCTAGTGGTGGTTACCAGTGTGCAGTCAATCAGTTGCACGTCATCGTACAATGATTTATCTAGGAGGCCCACCAGGTTCAAGTGTATATTCTTCATTTGGGAGACAGCCATGAAGAATATATGCTAGAGCCACGCTTAGACAACAAATTATATTGTTGGGGGTATCACAATCATCTACCAGCTCTGGGGTTGTTATTGGCATGTTCACCTCTCATGTCATCCTAAAGAACCACCCTATCAAAAACATCCAACATGGGGACCATTAAGACGCATTATTAATTTACCATGGCCTTAGTGGAAAAAGTTAAGAGCGCCTGTTGTTTGGCCAGTCAAATGTGGGAGTGGAAGTTTAATTAGATGAAACATACTCACAAGGACTCGAGGCAATTTATATTCCAGCACAAGGTCTAAAGAAAGGAGCCCTCAACCCCAGGGATGCATTCATTGCATCAAGGTTTTCCACCAGTATAACTTTCTTGTACTTAGTACTTAGATATGAGTTTATTGTATGTTTACGTTTGAAAGTACAAATAATACCCCCTCCCCCCTAAGAAACAAATTTTCCGTCCATTGACTGAGTAGAAGGCATAGCCAAAGCTACCATGACGCCTCAACGAGATTTATTATTTTAATTTATTTATTTGAGATATTTAATTTGAGCATTCTTAAACGACTGATTATATCTGCACACGAGAATTTTCAATGATCGAAAGTTAAAAGGACTACCAATTTTGCCTGGAAAGGGTTTTCGAATAATTTAAAGGGTTATTTTATATACCACAATTGTAACGGGACCGATGGACTTACTTCCACTCCAAAGGAAGAGTGTAACGAATTTTTATCACTCAAGAAAAATGTGTCAACTCCTACTGAGTTTGAAGAGCGGGTACTCAAACATTAGGCAAGCACTTTACCCCAAGACCATCAAAGCCAACTCGAGATTTATGCATGACAGCATTGCCAACATGGATGCATATCAAACTCATGTTTGCTTAGTGCCGGAAAGCAGGGAAAAGAACAACCAGAAGGTTTCCTACTTTTTTTAAAACCAAACAAAAGTCAGCAGATTGCCAGGATGGTTTATCTCCAAAAGGAGGAGTTAGCTTGTATTCAACATTATGTGAAAATAGAAGGGATAAAACTCGATTTCGATTAGGTTTGTAAAAACACTTGTCTCCAAACACTGGTTAATCTCTGTTTAGATCCACCCTGGGGTAGGCTTAGTCAAAGAGATGATTAAATACACTTAGACGTTGTCAACGATTATCAGGGAATCCACGAGTACCTGCTGGACCAGTACATCCCCATGAACAGTATCATATACGCCTATGATGAGGTTATGTTCCTCAATTAAAAGGATATACGTGGTGCGTTGTGTCCTTACCCTACCTAACACGAGTATGCGGTGGCATGATACAAGACTTATAAGGCTAGGTTGCACCTAAACAGCCTCCCTGAGTAATTGGGGGACTGCGTTTTGTACCATGATACAGTTCGGGTCCTATTCATCTAATGAACGACCCAGCGATTAGAGTCCCCCTCCATGAGACCTTTTGCATGACCTCACCAACGATCTGGGGACCTACATAAACGCCTTTGTATCTGGTAGCCACAAACATTATGAGCAGCAAGTTTGCGGTGGTTGAAACCCAATTAAAACAAAAACTGTGTGCAAGTTTCATGAGATCACAATAAACTGTAGCAAATGGAATGATGTCAATGTCAACTTTTTGAAGGAGATGATCACCGAACAACCTTTTGAAGGGCACTTAAAGATATCATACAATATTGTAAGAAAGGTTGTGGCGACTGTATGCACCTTTTCTCAGGCTTAAGTCTACTGACCTGTGTATAACAATCGGCGGATCACTAATGATTATAGCTTTGTCATTTGGATATCAGAATTATAGCAAACGTGATTGTCACCATAAACCGTGACAATTTTTACGAGTTGTGTGGTAAATTTATTATATTTCATTTTCTTTTTGTTTATGCTAGCTAAAATATTTTCCCAATTTTATTGTAACAGTATCAAGTCTACTATTCCTTCTAAGCTGAAGAAACAATAAATTGTTTAAACTATTTGATTGTTAGTGTAGATATTCTAAAACAGGTTTAAATTTTATTTCTTGTGTAAGTAAATATGGTAAAACTTGTTTTCAAAGTAAATAGATATTATAATACTATTAAGTTTGTGTTTTAAAGTCTACACCAAATTACCTCTCCAATCCTATAAATACTTGTTCAATCAGTTTATTAAGCCCAGTCACAACCATTGAAACATCTATTTTAGGCCATCCTCAGTAGCCCCTCAGACTTTGATAAGTCAAACTTTATCACCAAATTTATTCATCACATGGACACAATATAAGACCTTAAATTTAAAAAAAAAACGTGTCATCATGCTTCATGGCAATCGGGGTTCAGATTAGACAGACAGAAACCCTTAAAATATTCTGTGACTCCTGGAAATGGATTGAGACGATAATAACTCTCCACACAAATTATTCTGGATCACCTGATGCTTGAAGCCAATGAAGTGGTTGCCAATTTTTCACCGAAGTATTCAATATTCAAAATATTAGAGTCATGTACCTTACACCAAATATATTCCACCTGGTCATGGAGCAAATATACTTATAAATAACTTATAAAGCTATGTTGTGCGGACTGGTCAAACGAGGGCGAGTTTTGGAAGAAAAAGGGTTGACTACTGACCCAGAAAGGAGGAGCCCTTTGTTACCACCCTTCAACTCTTTATCTATTTGTGTAACACTCTTGCACCACCAAAGAGGTCCGTCGTGCTCTACTTCTCTCCACTCCTTCTCTGTCCAACCCCTCAGGGACTAAGGTCGTTAGTCAAGCATCCCCCTTACTTTCTTCGTGGCTGCTCGGTATCAAGCCGAGCCCTCCCGGACAACCCGACTAGGGAGACTAAAAGAGCAAACAGGCAGCTGGTAGTAATCAGTCATCAGTTGCACAGCTCCGCGCTGGAAAACAGACCCCTTGGGTAAATAAGCCACAGTTAAGTGTACTTTTTCTCGTTTAAGCTGCCCATCATAGCATTCCTTCCTGCCCGGTTCACTGTGGTAGCTCACTGAACCTTCTTCCTGCCAAGTTCTCCGTGGTAGCTCGCTGAACCTTCCTTCCTACTAGGTTCACTGCGATAACGTGTCAAACCCTCCCTACAATTTTTCTTCTACCCCACTCAGATGGGCCCTACACATAAAGGGTACGTGAGTACTACGATCACCCTCTTATCAATCGGGGATGACGACACCTTTTACTCTTAATTTTAGCACCCTTAAGGTAGGAATGTAAGGATTGCAAAGAAAGGCTTGTGTTTTTGCAGTTTTTATAGCACAACATTATGTTGGCCAAAATAAATAAAATATTGCTTCAGTAGAAACATAGAGCTTAATTTTCTTCGCGTAGTGAGATCAACAGTTGTTGTATACTTCATTCAGGGTAGGAGTTTACCTCTGAAAGGTCTTTTTTCCTACCAATATCCTTCTATATAATAGATTTCTGGTAGGGAAAAAGGCCTTTCAGAGGTAAACTCCTACCGTGAACGAACTTTATATCTACCGTGGGCATAGTATAATTTGAAGACAAACTTTTTAAATAAAGAGAAAAAATTATCATTTAATCCCACGGCACCCTTGACAAATATTCAAGAACTGTTGATATCACCACGTGAAGAAAATTAAGCTTAATTACAAGTCTAAATTACTTTATGCCAACAGATGCTACAGCGCTATCTACATTTCAAAGAACAAAGAAAGCATTCTCCACCACCAGTATTGAAGGGCCAGTACTTCCCATCCCAGTGGTACTCGATACTGTATCCATCCAGGCACGTAAAGAAGTCAAACTTTTACTCGAGCATATTATTTCAGAGGTGGATTTGTAGGACGACAACGGGAGATGAGAATTCACAACAAGTCTCTCTAAGGCAAAAACATTGTGGATTTAGTCAACGATCTTGTTAGAGCAATATCCCAGATAGCCATTGAGGTAGCAAGAGTTCTTCGTGGAATTCTAAAATATATATGAACTGAAAAAAAGATTGCCATCAAGAAACATTTGGCACCCATTAGAGATCCCCGTACTTAAACAGTTGACAGCATTTCAAGGCCCACTCCTGACCCAGTATAAATTTTAAACGGTGGATGAAAATTGTTGGCAGCCTTATTACACCTAGTGGATAGCTTGGCAGACATGCTACATAGTTTTATGGAGTGGCGTAGTTCATAAAGTCATCAAAACTGCACATAATGCCAACAATTTACACACAACTATAATAAAAATCGTTTCCAAACAATGAGTACGTGTTGTTAAGAATGTATGATCTCTGCAAAACTAATCTTAACAATATGCAGTTTCAGTAAATACAACGAAAGTGTCATGCACTTGCACACCATCATGGACGTGTTTAGGAAGATGATGTTGGTGAGGACGCCTACCTCCAAATAGTGTCAAGTGCATTTTAAAACCAATTGGTCGTAAACCTACGATTTTACTAACAGAAAAGGTGACAGAGTTCACGTCACGTCTCGTAAGATAATTTCTCATAAAATAAGGTGTGTATTACCAAACCACCAATAATCCTAGTGTAAATAAACGAATCGTGGAACCATTCAACATAACTCTAACGGAGCGTATGTGGTGGTAGTTTAAAAACATAGCAATTATCACTATATGGACGTCTTTCCAGGCCTCATCGACGTGTAAAATGGTGATAAACATTCCAGTATTAAGTAGGTGCTGCAGACATTTCAGAGATGAACGTCCTCCAAGTCAGAGATAAATTATATGACAACTATCGCATCAAAAAGTTGGAAACCGAAACTAAAAGTCGGCGACTTGGTGCGTATTGACAAAGCCAAAATTCTGTTTGAAATGGGGTACGAAAGTAATTTGAGTGAAGGCATTTTCAAAGTCCTGCACATTGTTTTGCACCAGCTTGTCATGTATAGATTAACCAATTTTGCTGGTGTGGAGAGGGAGGGGACTTTTACGAACAGGTTTTGCAACACTTAATGTCTTCCCATCGCATTCAAAGTTGATCAAATTATACGCGCAAAGGGTAAAGGTGCTAGAATAAATGTGTATATGCAGTGGTTAGGTTACCCCACCAAGCTTAATGTGTGTATTCCAGCCAGTTACGTCATAAGCCTGTAATTAAAGATCAGTTTTACAGCCCTTTGCCGAGTGAAAGCTTTCTGGGATACTTCCCAAAAAATAACGTCTTAAATTTCACCACGAGAATCCATAACTATCTCACACATGATGAACAATTTAATGTTGCTCTCATTTAATTCTAATAGCCTTGTTCTTTCAGCACCATATCTGTAAGTCATAATAGTATATGGTACAAGGTGGGCACTTATGATAATGATCTCGTGCACTAGGATCATATGTTGAATGGGAATATTGACAAATTGGTAGCCACATGCAGTTATGTGAAAGCGTTTAAGTGTGAGCCGTTATTATATACTCAAACCAGCATAAAAAGTCAGACTATGCATGTCGATACCGTTAAGTATACAAATGTAGACACTATCTAGTCAGTTGGGTATGCAGCTAAAGCACAAAACGAAAACAAATTTGATATTAGCCAAAGGTTCTTTCTATACAGCCAACATATTATCCAACTTGTTGACCCAGATGTACATTTACACGGAAATTGAAGATCCTCATTATGTGAATGACATCGCAGCGCTACGTCTACAAATCGTTGGCGTCAACAAGGTAAACTATGTGTCAGGTTCACACAGGATCATTACTTATACTTTGTTCTACTATTTACCCGTACTTGGGTGGAAAATTGAGAGCTTGGAAATCTATTTAAGAACAGGAAATAATTATATTGTGCCATTTGAGTAAGTAAAAGTGTGAACCAATCTTTATTTTAGACAATGCTTGACATGAACTATCCATACCAAAGATACTAAGTCAATCAGGTGAGAACAAAAGTATCTAAGTAATTACATATCAATATTTTAATAATTTACGAAAGAGAGAAACAATGTTAACATATTTAAAAAAAAAGTAATCTACCTCAAAGTTTATTTTCTCTGACTAGATGCAGTCAAATAAAATTACGTATCTCCCTAAATTGAAACACGTGGTTGTTCAAAAATATTGTCTTTTTATAAATACTGAAGCGGATGTCAGGGAAGAGGATTGATATTATCATATTTATGAATGGACACTTTAACGCATACCCTTTGCCATTGGATGATGTCGGATAAAGTTACATACGCTTGCCATGCTGTCTACAAGAAAATATAGTAAAGGACGTCTATATCACAAATTCTCATAAAAATAATAACTAAGCCTAAATAATATAATCAAACCAGATATATTTAAATAAAAGATGCTTTAGTTTCCAATCACCATTTCAAGATGTCCTTGGATTTATTTTCCACGTGCGGGAAAAGAAAAATTATTCAATGATGGCTGCCACACGCACTATCGTAACTACATCTAACGAAATAAAGAATCGTATATCGAGATCGACACACTGACCCACTCCGCGTCAGAAAAGACTGGCGGCAATCCAAGGAACTATGGTTTCCCCTCACCCTGCAAGCGTCGGTCCCTGGTTCCCTTCTATTTCCCCCCGCCTTAATCCGTCTTTCTCATTTTCTATATTCCTGAGTTTATCACCCTTTTTGTTTTGTTCCGTTCGTATCAGATTTGGGAATATATATAGTGGTGCTGCCAGGTTCACATCATACCAATTTAATACAACCCAGCGTCGAAGGAGGAACTTCTACAACGTCACGTAACGAAGAAAAACGATGACCATGGAGTATTGGCCGTCAGATCCACCGCCAGCCTGGCCAGGACGTCTTATTACGAGTACTTGAGTATCCTGAAAAACGTCGTCAAGTCCTTATGACTTAGAGTCTAGTTTGTTCAAAACACTATACAATGTAGATCTATACCTTTTTATATTTTTTGTCGAAGCATATTTTTGTTAATTTAATATCATGTCGAATGGACAGTCAGTTCATTTCAAGTCTTGTTGACTTCAAGATGGAAGCGTTTCAGTTAATTGGTTAAATATCGTGTCCTGCAGTCTGAAGGACAAGTCCCATTTTATTGACTTAGTAAATCAGTCTTACCTACAATTTTTCCTGTCCCCTTATGATACAATCTTTACATTATGAGCCTTTGGCTCAGAAAGTAGTAATGTCTTAGTCATAGACTTGCTAAATTCCACAATTTCCATTAATTTATTTTGAGCCAATGTTTCTCATGACGCCATGTACGTCATGTGAATCTGTTTAATATTTGGATGGCTGTCTGTCTTGTATTCCATATCACAGTTGAGTTGATGGAAATCTTTATTTTGGGTTGGTCAAGTAGACACGCTTTTCGTGTGGTATTAGCTTCGGTGAGCAAACCAGGGAATTTCACTAGAGTTATAGTGGGGTTCGCGCAAATAATGCCTTTTTTTCTTTGCCAGTTGTTTGGCTCTTATTGTTTTTGTGTTGCTCATAGTGTAATTGCTATTAGAATTTTATGTACTATTGAATGCTCTGGCAGTTCCTAAAGGGAAAGAGACCCACCATAGTATCAGTTTGTTAAAACCTATTTATTATACATCGAACGCTGTTATCAACAGATCTTTCTGTTGTTTATCATTATCTGAAATGTTTAAAGGATATTATTTTAAAACCCAACCAAGCAAAACTGATCAAAATGTATATGTATATCTTGTTCGATACCTTTAGTTAATAACTGTTTAGTTGTTATCTCATTTAAAAAACTTCTACCTGTAGCCTGGCGCCTGCACAGCCCTTGTAGCTACAGTCAAAACCTTCACAATTCACAAAGTCTTATTGTCTGCATCAAGCTTATAACGTATAACCTTTAATGTTATAGTAATCTTTACTTTTGTTATTTCTGTTTTTAATAAAACTATTTATTGTTCAACTTAATTCTTTTTCAATATAAATAGTGTACACCTGTAGTAGGAAAGGTTCCCTCAATAACTTTTCTGACAGGAGGTAAAAGAGCCATAGGTAAATCGGTGTTTCACAAAGGCAACGATGTTTTTTCAGACTTTGCCAACCATGGGTGTACTTTCAGGAAAAAACTATGACAGCGTGCCAATGAGGATGGAAATATCTTAAACGAAAGCTGGCTCAAAATATTGATACACTGATGATCTGATAAAGATATAAATTACGTCATAAAAGGCATATACTTCATTCTTATTTCGTTTCCCAACCAAAAAAGTCACTAAGAAGAAGAAAAATGCCGTAAATACTTTCAGTTTGAATGTATATTTTTCACCCCCTGTTTTGTGAGTGTGCCAGCAGCAAGCTCGGTCTCTTTTCCAACGTACGGTCACAATCCAATCTCTAAAATGGGCAATGATTCCAGTACATACATGTTTCGTCCCTCACGAATGATTCACCCGACGAATCTACTGTTTAAAGTCAAGGAAAATTCTATATCGATCTTTCACATACCATACTTTATCTCAGAACGAATATTGTGAAACCCGAGAGTGGTTCTTTCACCAATGTGGATAAAATTACCACCATCAACATCTGGTTGCCATCACCATTAGCCCAGGCAATTTTTTTAAACTAAAAACTAGTCTCACCACTCAGCATACTTATGCGCACGTATCGTAATTAAGACATTTCTCAACTACAACAGTGATCCCCCCAAAAAATACATCTGACATGTGACCTACAATACGCAGATACCCCCAACACGTTTGAGGTGGTTGGCATAAGTAACAACAAGTGATTTGAGACCAGTAATAGCTGTTCAAAAGGTAGGGTGGTGTATCTTTTGGGGTATCTACACGGTGATGTGTTTAACTAAGAAAAATACCTTTTGAGCTTTACTGAAATAAGAGTCAAATAAGTAAGTTTACGAAACGCGTTCAGTCTTATGTCCTATCCTGAAACCATGCAATTTAAAGTTCACATAATAGAAGCCTGTCTTCTAGTGCAACGTGTCAAAGTAGCACGTTCTGTCTCTGCTGGCTCATGTCAGAGCAGTAACCGTCATTCCCGCAATGTATTCTATCACACGGATGTAAATCAAAGCAATAACCATTCCTTCAGGCATACATACTGGATAACGTATTCACGGGACACCTGCACAAACGATGCATCGTGGGATCTGTATCCAATGGAGACGCTACCAAGAATCCGTTCAGTGTCTAAACGTATTGCATGAATTACGTCTCGTGGGGCATGTATGGGGAACAAGTGTTATCTACATATTTTAAAGCTTATTTATTAAACGACAATAGCGCCATGTCTGACCACACTTTGTTTTCTGGAATGGGTATCCAATTCATGGACGAGGGTGGTAACATCACATTAGAAGCCTACCTTAAGGGATACCTTCTGATGGCGTTTGACCTCATCCCTAATCTATTAGCCTGCAATATCTCGCACTGGAATTTTACTCATTATAGATCTCTAAACATAAAATTGAGCTTCACCCAGGCATCATCAAAACCGTCAACCATATTGTGTACGAAAAACTTGGCAGCATCATCACCTTCGACAAGGTAAAAAGCGTGGGGGCTGATTTTTGAAGTTAATATAAGTGATTTTCCACCCCCATTAGCCCACCATTTAAATCATGAATATCATTGTGGATTATCAGAGCTACACCGACGACGATAAAAAGTGTATCTTCAAGGAACTAAGTGTTTTTCCCGTACGTGACACACACTTCACCGTTTGATTTTCAAATATATTGATGTAAGGGTGCAAACAAAATTTTGTAGGTGCAGAAAAAGATTACAAAGAGAATATGATGATGATGTGTAGTCAATTATTCAACGGTTAGTACAAATAATGGTTGATACGCTTCAGCAGGCTCAAGCTCTGTACAACCTCTGCTATAAATATTATCTAGTGTATGGAGATAATGCTTTCTTTACAACTGTTGGGGGAGTGCAACCAAAACACCATAAGTTTTTCTGTTAAGAAATTAAGAGTGTGTGGGCTATATGCAGAAGCTTATTGGTACGCTATATAGAAAATTTAAAAGTAAAAAAGCTGGGACCCAATTTTTAGACAGTAAAACTATTTAATGACTTAGACGATACAGACCTATTATCGACTGGTTATTAGAATAAATATGTTCACTTTAGAGGAGAACAAAAAAGCCGTATGGGCAGAATATTTTCACCTTTACTCCACCAATGAATCACTCACACATTAGTTGTGCTCTAAAAGTGCAAATAGCTGGTGCAGGTACCAAAAGTATTTGGCTAACAACAGCGATTTCTTTAGAAAATATTTACATGGTGAGGCACTTAATTCCAATGAACCATTGAATATTTTGATTTGGCCACGGATTAAAAAATCGATGTTTGTGTTAAAGACAAATTTAGAGTTTAAAGTGCATGAGACTGTAGCTAATTACAATAAAGGAAACAGTAAAATTAATAATCAAGCATTTCCCCTGGAACAAACTGTATCAAAATCATTTTAAAAATGGACAAACTAAGAATCAAGAAAACGAAAAAATCAATACAAGAAATATAAAAATAGTGTTGTCAGAAGACCAGTTTGGCCAAGAGGAGGATGAAGGACATTTACGAAGAGAAAGACCCAGATAACCCTACATTTGTGAAGCTTTGAAGTTTTAAGATATGATTAGTTTAATTACAACAATAATTAATTGTATAGAACTCATGAAAGTTTTGATGCAGTTTTCTCAGTTATTAGCTTGTGTTGCATGATTCCTTTTATATAAAAACCATTTAGTTGTGTTTATGCTATGGTAACCATAGTGATTACAACTTTAAACGAGTTTCCCGAGAAAAATATTTTTTTCCGCATAAATGTACACTTTTCTCAGTAACCGTAAAATATATCTCCGTAATTTTGGTTTGTTTTATTTATCATAAGAATTGTTACGTTCATTTTTATAACTTATTTTCGGCCATCAATATATTGAAAGTATAGGGTTGTTATTAAAGGATTAGACTTTTATTGCGTTGTAAATTTCTTAATATTTAATATATCATGAATTATGCCTCACACCATTTATATAATGGAAGGAAGGGTATATTTAATACACTAAACTTGATTAAGTAAATTATAATTGGAGTATATCTTGAATGCTTAACAAATAGTATTAGTACTATATTATAAAGAAAGTCCTCCCCGAGTGTTACAAGGTTCGCCTGAGTCCTACCGGATTTAAAAAAAAATAGTGTGTGGTTTGCTCGGTCCAACCCTACTCAATACCTCGGTTGGACCGCTCCAATTGGATCGTGGCAAATTCAAACTGTGAAGAAGGTACCCAAAGCTTTTTTGTTTCCCCTTCCTGACGGTTAGGCCACCGACTCACTTTTATCATCTTGTTGACCCCCC
>CABEEJ010005872.1:13951-45350 GCA_901482245.1 Timema douglasi | reverse complement strand
GTCTGAACCAGGTGTGAGGCGCTGAATGTCTGAACTAGGTGTGAGGCACTGAATGTCTGTAACAAGTGTCTGAACCAGGTGTGAGGTGCTGAATGTCTGAACTAGGTGTGAGGCACTGAATGTCTGTAACAAGTGTCTGAACTAGAGGTCCTCGTGGCTTATCCCCCTGTTTTTGTTATCACGCAGGTCAAGGTGTGGTTCCAGAACCGTCGCATGAAGTGGAAGAGGACCAAGGGTGGTGGGAGCCGGGGGCAGAGCACCAAGAAACGGCGGGGGGCGGACACAGATCAAGAGGGGGCACCCCACATGTGAAGCTTGGGGACTTGTGGCGGGCCCTCGAATGCCCACGAAATAAAGACAAAGAGATCAGGGCGGTTTGACGAGGGACGTTAGCTGTCGTTCAGCTGGGCTGCCCTTAACAGTTCACCCCCCCTCCCAGATATAGCTCTCGCCCCCTCCAGCCCCAAAAACATCGAAAACTTAATTTTTATTTAGTGTTAGTAGAGTGGTTGGCACCTATATATTAATTTTCAGTCGTATTAAGGTATCAATAAATACCCTGAAAGGTAAATAAATACCTGGAGTAATAAATGCCAGAAGCCATGTTTTTATACATATAAGGGTTGCTTTCTCCCAACCCTTTGTTCAATTTGCTTCGCCAACGAAAATGATCTGTATAAGGGTACAAAGAACGACTGTGTAAAGTTTGAAATAAATCGGTCAATGCGTTCAAAAGTTATAGTGAGACACACATTTCCACCCCAGAAAGAGAGAGACGGACAACCAAGTGCAAATCGGCGGAGTTGAAACCAAGAACTCGCTTCACTCGTTCAATAAATCAAACCACGTGACTATGTTTTTATTTGTTTGTTTTTATCACTCTTGACAACATTAGATAGATCGTTCATTCAAAGAGCTCTACTCCACACCTCAGTTCATACGTCTAGACCAGGGGTATCCAACCCACGGCCCGCTTGCGCTCCAACCGGCTTATGAAAAATATACAATCACTTTAAGAGGAAAAATGACAAATACAGATTTATATTTTATACAATAAAATAAATACGTACCGTATTTAAAGTTATTTTTGCTTTATCCGTGAAGAAAAATGTAACTTTTTTTTATACAAATGTACCCTGAACCGGCAAATGACTAATCAAGGGAGAGTACTATTTCGGGTGCGTTCGGACAGTCGGGAGTGTTCGGAAATAGTCGGGAGTGCTCGGACATAGTCGGGAGTGTTTGGACGTAGTCGGGAGTGCTCGGACATGGTCAAGTGTGTTCGGAAATAGTCTAGAGTGTTCGGACATAGTCGGGAGTGTTCGAGCATAGTCGTGAGAGTGTTCGAGAATAGCCGGGAGTGTTCGGACATAAT
Source organism: Timema douglasi (assembly GCA_901482245.1). NCBI lineage: Eukaryota > Metazoa > Arthropoda > Insecta > Phasmatodea > Timematidae > Timema > Timema douglasi. The sequence goes on along the minus strand of CABEEJ010005872.1, from coordinate 43,975 downwards.
CGAGTGTGTTCGCGTTCGCTCAACACAGCTGAGACACTAGAGACGCCATTAGAAAAATAATATATCTAGTGTTCAATCCTAATATTGTCGGTAGAATGTTGCGAGCCAATAAGGGACAGAAACTTTGGCCCACGGACCTTACATTTTGAAGACCCCTGTTCTAGAGGAACTCTCAATACACCAGGACGTACACATCTCAAGTAGGCATTCACTCTACTTGAAACAAATGAGATAGAACGTCAGTTCTTCAGAGCAACGAATCCATTCGTGTACGAACAATCAAGATTTCCACGTAATATCTTGTTTTAAAAGATGAAAACAGACTTTTCTTTAATCAGTATAATAATTATTTTAAGAATAGTTTACAGTTTGTAAAGTGAGCTAAAAGTATAGTGGTAACAGTTAATGTCGGACATGATTTAGTCAAGAATGTTGCATATTCTTGTACATTAACTTATATTTTCACCTCATGACATGAATAGTTAATTGTTTTATAAATAAATTTCAGTACATGATACAATTCTAAAATTTGTTCATTAAGCAGAATAATATTATATTAAACTATATCTGAATCATAGTTTAACACAAGTGGGGAGTCTATCTAAACATTTACTATTAATTTTTTTTTTAAGTTGGCAAAATGTTGTAGACGAATGTGTTATAAAAGAGAAACATTAATAGTTTTAAGAATAAAAGAGCATGTATGACTCGGTGTATGGAGGAACAATAAAAATGTTGGTAAGGATTTCTTTCGGTGACCTTGAATCTTGTACAGTCAGATGACAAAGAAAAATAACATTCTAGGAAGTTTTTATTATTATTATTAGCACCGCGTCTTACTACCCGTTCGGGTTGTACGCACTTACGCTAATGTGTAATGGTAGGGTGATTGTTGAAGGAAGGGTTTGGTAATCAGATAAATCTTTGCCGGGACCGAGGATTGAACCCCGGCCGCCAGCACAGAAGTCTGACACCTTACTACCTAGACCGCCAGGTCACCTGATGGTAAAAATAAAACTTATTGGATTGTCATAAAGAGCTCTTTCCATGCCAACCAGACTATAGATACATTTGTTTGTTGTGAGACTATAAGTATCGGCCAGAGTAACAACTTATTGAAATACAATACTGATTATCGTTTAAAATATTAGTTTATTTATAATACATGTTTTGTATCAAGACATTTTTACTGAAATCAAAACAAAATTAAAGTCTAAAAGTCTAATTAACTCACATTATAATGGAGCTATAAATTATATTTTAATTTTCAAAAGCTTTGCCGCGCGTTGAGCTTTTTTTTTTCTCTCGTAATTAATTACTACACGTGTTTTGACTGTGCCGTGCATCAGTTACGATGTAAATTGTATGAGAAATGGCGATGACAAGATTATATGTCTCTGCGAGGAACAAAAAGAATATTATGTCGTTAAAATTGAAAGTAAAAAAAACAAAAAAACTTGTCCCAAAGTGTGGCACATGTGGCCGTTTATTTTGTATATTTACAAGCTGCCCAGAGTCATAAATAAAACTCTCTCTCTTTCTCTCTACATGTGTACATTCTGTTGTGATTAAATATGGACCCCTCGGTAGTAGTGCTAGCACGTCATGAACCAGAGAATTGAAGGAAAATACAGAATTCCTATCACGCGGAGAATGGAGCCAGGACCGGTAGGGGTAAGACGACCTCTTCAGGACCGGTAGGGGTAAGACGACCTCTTCAAGACCGGTAGGGGTAAGACGACCTCTTCAAGACCGGTAGGGGTAAGACGGCCTCTTCAGGACCGGTAGGGGTAAGACGACCTCTTCAGGACCGGTAGGGGTAAGCCGGCCTCTTCAGGACCGGTAGGGGTAAGCCGACCTCTTCAGGACCGGTAGGGGTAAGCCGGCCTCTTCAGGACCGGTAGGGGTAAGTCAACCTCTTCAGGACCGGTAGGGGTAAGTCAACCTCTTCAGGACCGTTGTCGAAACCGGGCCAGCATTCACGTGAGGCCTAGCCTACTACTTTTGCGAAGGCCTCAGCGAGTAGGGACCCCCAAGGGGCTGAGGCAATTTCCAGTGCCACCCACGGGGGCAGTAGCGTAACAGATTAAGCATGGCCCCCTTCCCTGTAAGATTTATTTTCAAGCCCCCTTTTCCAAGACATTTAACATCTTAATGAATGTTATAAGAAATTATTAGTCCTAAATAATTACTAATTTAGTAATGACACCTTATAATAACAGTTTTGTGTTGGGTCAGTCTAGTTGACTGGATGAAAAAAAAAAAATCTGGGCTATTTAAAACCAAATGAAATAATTGAAATAATGCTATAGCTTATTTATAATTTTCAACACTATGTGATAATCATATTCGTCTATCTAAATTGGCTGACCTGGTGGTCTAGGGGTAAGGTTCTGTGCTGGAGTCCGGGGTTCAATCCTCGGTCCCGGCACAGATTTATCTGATTACCAAACCCTTCCTTCACCTCTGACAAGACANTTATCTGATTACCAAACCCTTCCTTCACCTCTGACAAGACATCTTGTGAATGTGAGGAATGCCAGGCCTCCACCGTGGTTCGGATCCCACGTTAAACTGTAGGTCCTCCATTTCATCTCACAATCGCCCTACCATTACACATTAACGTGAGTGCGTATAACCCGAACAGGTAGTAAGACGCGATGCTAATAATAATAACCATCTAAATTGTCAATAATCAGGACACAAGTTATTTGATTACAATTATTTCCACCAAATTTATAATAATTTAAAGTTATCTTTCACAGGCCCCCTTTTACCATTGCCCCCTCCCCCTCCTCACATTGCAGGCCCTGTGGGTCTGGGTGTTACACTATTGCCCGGGGGTTCCCGTGCATCAGCTGTCGGTAGCTCCCAGGGCTCGGGTGCAATCGCCAAGGATCCCCGACTGGGTGGCTCTGGCTAACCATCTTCTGAGAGAAGCAGGACCCAAACAGTCCCGGTGAACCCCTCCACAGCTACCAAAGTACTCAGTCGTGGACTCGAAGGTGATCTTCGAATAAAGTGGTCCTCCAACAGGGTGACATTCACGATCTTCACCCTGGAGGGACTCGTCTCTCATGGCTATCAGCCCTACACTTCCCCCCTGGACAGTGAGAGACTGCCCCGCTGTGGAGCCCTGCAGACATACACTGAGATCGGATACTCAGTGAGAAATGTCGCACGCTTGGGTGTACACGCTGCTGGCCAGTCAGGCGTTCCCTTTGTTCCTCATGACTTTGATCGGGTGCCAGCATTGCAGGGACTGGCAAAGAAGACGGTTATCTCAAAAGTACGGGTTACTTTCGAGTCTTTCTGGAGAAAAAGCTGGCACAGCAGTGCCATTGTCGCCAAGAGTTTGGACATTCTTCTCTGTATCGTGTTTTAGGCCAGATGAACCGTTGACCATGCCAAGTGCAGAGATCTGTGAGCGTCACGCTCGAAACACGCCAGATGCAAGAATTGCAAGGGTTTCCACCCTGAAAACGCTGGCATCTGCAAGGTGAGTAAATGGTTTGACTCGCGAAAGCGCTCGACGGCTGTCAGCGCACAGGCACCATCCAGTCAGACACGATCCTCCTTCCCCCGTTAATGCCTGGGACTTTTTGTCTTCTTGAAGGGGGCGCTGGTGCCACCCACCAGTGTCCCCCTTCTCCCACCCGCAGGGGGGTACCTCCGAGTTCAAGTTCCTTTTTCATTCTCTCACAGAGATTTGTTACTACTTGGTATCTGTGGAGAAGCTCCCCTACTTCAAGAAGTGCCCGACACGCTTTGTAACCGCCCTGAACTGGAATGCTAAGTTTAAAATTATTGCCGAAGTGTGTCAGACTTTGATTGACGAGACTAATCTCCTCCGTAATTGTAAATCACTAGTTCCCAGGATCCCCAAACTTATTCCGTTCATGATTCTATTCCCAAATTATAGTAAATTTCAATGAACGTTGGTGGTCAAAAACGGGCTTCCTATAAAAATCAGTTTTTCGTTCTCAATATGTTCTGTACCAGAGGAGATTTGGTGAGCACGTATGGCATGACTGTATCGGAAAGATCTTTTGGTGTCCAAAGGGTGGCAGTTATCCAAGTGTAGATAATGTTGTCTATTTGTGGATTTAATGTTTACCAAAATTTTGATGTGTCCATCTAATAAATAACCTTATGTCTACATTAAGGAATGTCGCCTGGTTTTTTGATTGATTTGAAGTAAATTTCAGGACCGAAAGGGAGACGAGTTTGTTTAAAAATAAGTTTATACAGAATTTCTTCGATTCTAAGAAACACATTTTAACCCCTTTGAACACGTCTAAGAACGAGGTGTCTTAGAATCGCAGCTCTTTTTCGACGGCTCTGAAGGCGATATACTATGGAAAAGAGAAGATAAAGATGGATCAGAAGAATCAGACTGATATTGATTCAGAACAGAGTGAACATAACTGATTAAAAAAAAAAAAAGTTAAGTGTTGTTTGTAAATTTAATTCGATGATAAAAATATTTCTTATAAACAGAATATTTTAGCTTTTTATTTTTATTTATTTTCTTGGGATCAAAGCTTTCTTCTGTTGGTGGTGCTAAATAATTGAGGTGTGTCTTACAATTGACAATTGCTGGCGCCTAAGAATAGAAGAAATATGGTACATTTTTAAGAGTTTGTGTGTCAATTTATTATTTTCACCGTGTCTTACTACCCGTTCGGGTTGTACGCACTTACGCTAATGTGTAATGGTAGGGTGATTGTGAGATGAAATGAAGGACCTACAGTTTAACGTGGGATCCGAACCACGCTGGAGGCCTGGCATTCCACACACTCACAAGATGTCTTGTCAGAGGTGAAGGAAGGGTTTGGTAATCAGATAAATCTGTGCCGGGACCGAGGATTGAACCCCGGACTCCCAGCACAGAAGTCTGACACCTTACCCCTAGGCCGCCAGGTCATCTATGTGTCAATTGTTTTTACTAATATTTGTGTTTGGTTTTTCTAAAGTTCTATACTATTCAATTACATATCCTGTTTTAAAATATAATTTATTGAATAATACAAGTATTTTCCTTCATAAATGTATATTTGTAACAGAGGTCATACACAAGTCAACAGGTGCAACTGTTGTTACATAAAAGTTAAAAAAAAACTATTATATTAACAAAGTTACCAAAGAGTCATTGTTTGAAAAAAGAATCGACAAACTTTCAGCCTCAAAATTATTTAACAATACTCTTGCTGGGGCGTTGCCTGGTCCTCTTTTCAACAAGTTTTTTCTTAGCGGAACCGCGCGGCTTTCCGACGCTTACTTTGCCGTATCTTTCCTCGGGTCTTTTGGTATTTTTCAAGGAAACTTTTCGCTTTAAAATAACGTTAGGGGGGATTTTAAATTCAATCTCGTCGTCACTTTCGTCAATCTCCAGGACGGCCTGCTGTTCGTTTTCCACTTGCGTCTCGCCAACTTGAGAGAGTCTCCGCCCGGAAGACGATTTTCCTGCCGTCTCGGGTTTATTCTCTCTCAAGAGTAAGCTATGGGTGGATTTTGCCGCTGCTTTTTCAGAAGTATTGGACACCCCTGCCACCTTATCTTCCAATGATGGCTTTGTTTCATTCGGTGGCTCACCAAATCCCTGAAAAAAAGAAAGAAATTGTACAATCCGTTAACTCTTAATGTTGGTAGACAGAGATGTGCGAAGCTTCCAAACTTTGACTTGGCCTCAAAAAATGTCATCACCTTCGACTTTGCTCCGGAGTTATTTTTTGGTTTCCGGCAGTTACAAAGCTTCACCAATAAGATCTCTATAGATTATGCTAATTTATTTCCATTTTAAACTGATGTGCACATTACAAATTAGAATATGAAAAATATATGAAATAGTTGAATTTTAAACTGTGATAATAACTTGATTTACCAAATTAGAATGAAATATTACAAACAATTGAGCAATAAAACATTTTCAATGTCACTTTAATTTATAGAGTTGAATATTATTAAGTAAAAAAACAATCCCAAAAAGTAATCAAGCTTCAATTTGACTTCATTAGATTCTATTCAGGTTGGTTTTGAATGGAAAAAAGTGTGACTCCACAAACCTTTATTAGTAGACTTACCTTGACCGACTACACTATGGCTCAGGTTATAATATAGGGCCATAGTGTAGCCTGTCAAGGTAAGACTGTAAGCTTTCAAAGGAAACAAAGTGAACATGGTTATTTATTAAGTGTTTTATAATCTTTCTATAGTGGTCTCCATTAAACATTTCAACCTAATTCTGATATAACTATATCTAATTTGTCCCCCATTAATTTTCAATTGAAATGTGGACTCAACCTTTAGAACAGTAAATCAGTTTAGCACTTTCAGCCAGGATTTGAAGCTCGACCTTCCCGACACTGATAAACAAGACAAGACTGATACCTCTGTCACTCCTATTTTACAAAAAGCATTATGTACAGACTTACAGTAGCCCCATGGCTTCTTTGGTGCTGACTTGACAGCTCACAGCTGACTTCTGACAGTCAACATTTAGGTATTTACAGTAGCCCCATGGCTTCTTTGGTGCTGACTGACAGCTCACTTCTGACAGTCAACATTTAGGTATTTACAGTAGCCCCATGGTTTCTTTGGTGCCGATTGACAGCTCACAGCTGACAGCTAAAAGCTTTGAAAAGCTACCAGACCAAGTTATGTATCCCTACGCCAAGCCATATGTTCTGCAAAAACATGTGTTTAGCAGTTGTCACTTCTAACGGTCAACATTTAGGTAAATACCTAAATGTTGGCTGTCAGTCAGCACAAAGAAGCCGCGGGGCTAACGTAAGTTTCTCACCTCTAGATTATAATCGATACCCTTCTCCTTCAGTTTTTTCAGCAAGCACTTGATGTGACTCTTCTGCTTACTGACCAACGTCTTTACTTTATTTGCCGACTTGACGCGGTTCTTTCTACGCCTGTCTATGCGGCGGTTTCGTAGTCTTGGGTAGTTTGTCTCTGTCGTTTTATTTTTCCAGAAAGTGGCGTGGTCAAATTTCTCCGGTGGCATGTATTGAGCTGTCAAGATAAATACACTATTAAGTTACCAGGACTTTATATTTAGATATGTACACTTTGTTTACCATGAAATGTAGCAGTCTTACCTTGACTGATTACACTATGGCCCTCTCTTATAAGCTACACCATAGTGGAACCAAGCAAGGTAAGCCGGCTAACTTTAAGAGCAAGCTAAGGGTGCATATTTGAAGAATATGTCCGGAAAAGGTTCAAATCGTGGACCAATGTAGTGCTCTATTGATAAAACTATACATACATACGTGCTATTATCTAAGCAACAAACATCCACAGGTGTAACAACTCATGAAAGACAGAATCAAGTAATCGACTCCACAGGATTACTCCAGAAATACTTGTGGGAAAAATTACTCGGACCTCGATTTGATTTTAAGCACCCCCCGTGCTGGCTGGTCGCGTATTTGCTAACCATGCTAATATGTTATGGATGGGGCAAGTTCAATTTAAAGGAAATGAAACCCCATTCACACGGAGGGAGAGTGGAAAAACCATAACAGAAAAACTACCCTAAGCCCATACGACCGAGATTCGAACCATGCTCTCCCCATCATCGGCAGTCTAATCTAAATGCAAGAGTGATGCCTTTTACCATTTTAACACCGAAGCGGGTTATAATTAACTTTGAGATCTGATTATAGTTTTATTTACTTAAAGTCTCATGGTACAGGTGTTTGAAGGAGGGAAAAGACAGGTTAGTTTTGAACAAATTTTTAAAAATCATGTCATGTGATTCTACCTTTAACTTTAATATATTCTAGAGCCATCATCATCATCATCATCATCCTGTGACCGTTTCAGTTTAGTAAAATGCCTCCATCTTCCTCTATCCTTACCCACCTCGGTAGCGTAGTTGGCTAACTCGCTTGTCGTGTTGAAGCTCGACTGCTGAGGACGGGGAGATCGAGGTTCGAATCTCGTGTCGGGTGAACTGGGGGTGGTTTTTCCTAAATGGTTTTCCACTCTCCCTCAACGCAAATGCGGGTTCACTTCCTCTAATTAAACCTTCCCAATCCCTAATCTATTAGAGTAATTAGTACTTAAAAGCGTATAGCCCGAACGGGTAGTAAGACGCGGTGATAAATATTATTATTATTCCTCTATCCTTATGACATTCTTCCCCCTTTAATTTCTTCCATTTTTCTCCTCTCACTTGAACACACGTACTCCATTACTTACATTTTCTCTTTTCCATCCTCATTACATGTTCATACCATCTCAGTCTTGGTTCCTCTACTATCTCATGTACTCCCTGTACTCCTACTCTTTCCCGGATATATTCTAAAGTGGACTGGTAAAAAGTTGCCGCCAGCCTTTGTAAGCTATTTATAATAATATGATTGTTTTATTTATGGCTCTTAAACATAAAATACTTCCACAAGATTAGATTATGATCTGTGATATAAGAGCAAGAGATGTTATGATGTTTGTTAGATGCTATTTGTTTAGTAAGCATTAAGTGAATCGGGACTTAAATTTAAATAGCCTACAGGTTGGCCACAACATTTAAAAAAATATCCCAACTTGAAAAATCAAAATATACTCCATTTGTAAAGAAGAAATATTATTAGTGACCCGCTTCGATGTCTGCATGGTCTAACATACTACTCTCGCAGTGGCTAGACTATCGACGACGGGGAGATCGAGGTTCGAGTCTCGGTGAGGTGTACCGAGTTTTTTTCCTCCCAAAATGGTTTTCCAATCTCTCTTCCATGAAAATGAAGGCACACTTCCTCTAACTCAGCCTTAAAACATTAGTGTAATAAGTGCACTAAAATATAACTAAACACAAAACTTTATTTTAAAAACATTTATTATTATTATTATTATTATTATTATTATTATTATTATTATTATTATTATTAGCACCGCGTCTTACTACCCGTTCGGGTTATACGCACTTACTCTAATGTGTAGTGGTAGGGTGATTGTGAGATGAAATCGAGGACCTACAGTTTAACGTGGAATCCGAACCACGGTGGAGGCCTGGCATTCCCCACATTCACAAGATGTCTTGTCAGAGGTGAAGGAAGGGTTTGGTAATCAGATAAATCTTTGCCGGGACCGAGGATTGAACCCCGGACCTCCAGCACAGAAGTCTGACACCTTACCCCTAGACCGCCAGGTCACCTTTTAAGAACAGTGTTTGAATAATTTAACATATACAGTCATCCTCCCTACACAGACAAATATATAATTTTACTTGCCCAATTTACAAAATACTGGACAATATTTCTCAGATGTTACCATTACGAAGCCACTTATAAATTCAAACACACACATACTTTTCAACAGACGATTGCAGCACAGGTAATTGTGCATGGTACTCGCTGCCACCTTCGCCACCTCGGCAGACAAAAACTCAACGAACGCGTATCCGCAACTCTTCCCAGTCTGCAAGGAAACCACATTGACAGGGTCACCAACTATTTTATCAGGGTGTCCATATTTTAAAATTACTTGTCTTTTACAACCTTTCCAATCGCTATACATTACAAACTTTATTATATTAATATTATAACTGACCGTGATAGTATTTTTAGGCAGAGACACATTCTAAAATTGTGTCACTCCAAGACGGGGTAAAGCGATCGACTTTTGCGTTCGACCCCCAAGTTAGATTTCAGTGAGATTATATTAAGACATTAAAAGATCACCTTACACAAGTATAGTTAAGAATATTGTTGTGAAACATTTTTTTTTAAATTAGTTTCTTTACTCTATAATGTAATCGAATCTACAGTAGCCCCATGGCTTCTTTGGTGCTGACTGACAGCTCACAGCTGACTTCTGACAGTCTAAATTTAGGTATATATCTAAATTTTGACCGTCAGAAGTGACAGCTGCTAAACACATGTTTTTGCAGATCATATTGTTCGGCGTAGAGATACATAATTTGGTCTGGTAACTTTTTAAAGCCGTAAGCTGTGAGCTGTCAGTCAGCACCAAAAAAGCCATGGGGCTACTGTACATGCATGCACACACCTATGACTCAACTTTGGCTGAAGATTTGCGGTACAGGGGTAGAAAGACAACACTAAAAATCACACGGTGACTTTGAATTAACTAAGATTAGTAAATTCGACAGGGACAAGTGGGTCAAAAGATATTTGTGGTGTGTAGGAGAACTGTAGGAATTTTTTTAAATACTAAATTGAAAATAAAAGTTATGTATTTTTTAAGTGTTTATGTGAAAATTCCAGATATTTGATATACATTCCCAGACATTCCCAGGTTGCTAGACAGCCTGTTTATTAATATAAAATTCCCCCGTTTTTTTTACCCCAAAAGGTGTCCTTAATTTTCCGTGTCACGTTGGAGAATATTCAAGATATGGAATGAAATTTCACTTTCCATACTATATTGAGAAGTTGTTAGCCAAACCGATGTTTCAAGACTAGAAACGAAGGGTGGGGGAGAGAAAAAGAGATAAGACACATATTCGAGTCCAAGATGTTTCAGTTAATATTTTTATTCTAAACAAAAAAAACCTACTAATTAAAGCTTGCAGTTTCAAGTCTCAAATTCACAAATAGTCCTTTATCATTTTTTATTTTTTAAGTTTATGGTATTTTCCCGGATATTCAGTCGCGCGACAGTATTGATTAAGTCGTTATAGGCTGGTTGTTAACGAGAATAGGAGGTGTAGAGTTTATTATTATTTAGCATCGCGTCTTACTACCCGTTCTGGTTGTATGCATTAAGTACTAATTACGCTAATGGATTAGGAATTGGGAAGGTTGAATTAGAGGAAGTGAACCAGCATTTGCGTGGAGGGAGAGTGGAAAACCATTTAGTAAAAACCTCCCCCAGTTCACCCGACCGAGATTCGAACCTCGATCTCCCCGTCCTCAGCAGCCGAGCTTAACACGACAAGCGCGTTAGCCAACTACGCCACCGAGGCGGGTAGGTGTAGAGTTAATCACACCTGATACTGGGCCTAGCTCTGGCCGATGGGGCCAGGGTGAAATCCAGACCGACTCTTGTTCCATATATTATATTTGTATTCACGGCTGTGTTCAAATGTATTTCTCTACAGTATTATTAATATTATTAGCACCGCGTCTTACTACCCGTTCGGGTTATACGCACTTACGCTAATGTGTAATGGTAGGGTGATTGTGAGATGAAATGGAGGACCTACAGTTTAACGTGGAATCCGAACCACAGTGGAGGCCTGGCATTCCTCACATTCACAAGATGTCTTGTCAGAGGTGAAGGAAGGGTTTAGTACTCAGATAAATCTTTGCCGGGACCGAGGATTGAACCCCGGCCGCCAGCATAGAAGTCTGACACCTTACCCCTAGACCGCCAGGTCACCTTCTCTACAGTAGAGGATCTAATGCGAGGATGACGGGCGTTGCCGTGTTACAAGTAACTATTTATATTAATGAAATTAAAAGTTTGTGTCTCTGTCAAGAGCGTTGCGTGATATCTACCGCATGTAGGGGGGTCTAAAATATAAACATTAGTAGCCCCTGTACATGAGCCTTGAAGCCAGGAATTTTAAAATTTTGACTAAATTATTTTTAAATTAATTAAAAACTGTGTTAAAAGAAATAAAACGAAGAGTTTTTTTCTTTCTTTCTGTTTGAAGCAAATTAAAGTGTGAGTTAATTAATTATGCTAATAATATATATAATTAGACACTTGCCTACAAAATTTGTAATAGTTACGCTAATGTGTTAGAGACGAGGAAGGCGGGATTTAGAGGTAGAAAGTCCGCATTTGCAATGAAGGGGGAGTTAACTTTTTTTTAACCAACTATTTTGTTAATATATTACATAAACCAACCTTTTTACTACGGCGCAGGTATATTTGAGTGACCTGACCAAACTGAATGAAGTACTTTCTCAGCTCGTTCTCGAAGAAACCGTAAGGGAGCCTCGATATGTACACCACACCACGCCCCTTGTGGCGTTCGTTGACACTAAGACTGGGGGCAGCACCACTCTGAAAGCACATCATTAACACCAATTGCACTCTGTGTTGTGATGGATAGCACGAGTTTCATCAGTGTGAACAGACTGTATGTTGTGATGGATAGCATGAGTTTCATCAGTGTGAACAGACTGTCTGTTGTGATGGATAGCATGAGTTTCATCAGTGTGAACAGACTGTATGTTGTGATGGATAGCACGAGTTTCATCAGTGTGAACAGACTGTATGTTATGACGGATAACATTAGTTTCATCAGTGTGAACAGACTGTATGTTGTGATGGATAGCATTAGTTTCATCAGTGTGAACAGACTATGTTATGACGGATAGCATTAGTTTCATCAGTGTGAACAGACTATGTTATGACGGATAACATTAGTTTCATCAGTGTGAACAGACTGTATATTGTGATGGATAGCACGAGTTTCATCAGTGTGAACAGACTGTATGTTATGACGGATAACATTAGTTTCATCAGTGTGAACAGACTGTATGTTGTGATGGATAGCATTAGTTTCATCAGTGTGAACAGACTATGTTATGACGGATAGCATTAGTTTCATCAGTGTGAACAGACTATGTTATGACGGATAACATTAGTTTCATCAGTGTGAACAGACTGTATATTGTGATGGATAGCACGAGTTTCATCAGTGTGAACAGACTGTATGTTATGACGGATAACATTAGTTTCACTCAGTGTGAACAGACTGTATGTTATGACGGATAACATTAGTTTCATCAGTGTGAACAGACTGTATGTTGTGATGGATAGCATTAGTTTCATCAGTGTGAACAGACTATGTTATGACGGATAGCATTAGTTTCATCAGTGTGAACAGACTATGTTATGACGGATAACATTAGTTTCATCAGTGTGAACAGACTGTATATTGTGATGGATAGCACGAGTTTCATCAGTGTGAACAGACTGTATGTTATGACGGATAACATTAGTTTCACTCAGTGTGAACAGACTGTATGTTATGACGGATAACATTAGTTTCATCAGTGTGAACAGACTGTATGTTGTGATGGATAGCACGAGTTTCATCAGTGTGAACAGACTATATGTTGTGACGGATAGCACGAGTTTCATCGGTGTGAACAGACTGTTGTATACTTTTAGAAGGTGTTGGGTGAGGGTGTTGCATATTTAAGGCGCTAAAACAGTCGAGCAGAATTTCCTTAGCGACAGAAACCAAGTGGGTTCATAACATTTCTGAGTGGAGCTGTCTGGCAATAGGAGACAAACAAGGAAGGGGGAAAATATAAATAACAATACAATTTGTGTTGTGACCTTCCTATTAAATGGAATTCAACTCACAAAGATCCATTCTACGCTCCTATAACCTTTCATTTCCTGGGAATTTATCTCCTGATGACAATAGAACTTTCCAGAAGGAAAATATCAACTTCCAAACAATATTTACAAGTCTAGATATGCAGGCCTATAGGGTCATATAACAGTTTTGTGCTCATTCCAGTAAACATCAAAATTGTCTACTGTAAAAGGTTTTATCAATATTTAAAGGCCCTATTCCACCAACACCCTTTGAAACTTTTCTCAGTCAACTAGGCAGCCCCCTATGTGGGCTACCTATAACTTATGGGCTGTATCCGAATAGTCTACTTATGCGGCGTCGCCTTGGCTCGTACCCTTGATAGCTGCATTGGCAATCACGTGACCAAGTGTAGATCTGTTTGAATAGTCGCCAACGATACCTATGCAGTCTTCTCGAGGTCTTGGTAGCCATGCACTGTTCTCACGGTGTCGGTTACGGTTTGACTGGCGATTGTTTTAGTATTGTTTCGTCTGCTAGAGCACCAACTTCCGTTTTCCGCCATTTTAAATACGGTTGTTGCCGTTCAAATAGTTTGATGCAGTCTTCGCTATGAACAGCGCGCGAAGTGTAAGATCATCTAGACTGCATCAAATCAAAAACTCAAGGGTCTGACTAGGGAGCCTTGAGCTATTCGGATACAGCTATGGTGTTTTTCAGAAATGTTAGCATCAGGGCTGTGCATACAGAGTTGGTAAAAAATCTACAGTTTGTATGCTTGGCTCCAAGAACATGGCGGGGGTGAAACCCCATTCTTAGTGACCTTTCTGATGGATATTCTCTTGTTCATGTCCTAGTCATATCAAGTGACAAGGCGACGACAGAATATCTGGAGGATTTGGTTACAATCATAGTCTATCATGATGCTTTATTTCAACACATAATACAACCATTTTTATTAGTAGAAACATACCTATTGATTATTTATAAAATAAAAAAAAACTCTTTTAATTCTTCATAATAACTTTTAATCATGAACAATTAATGGATAAAACAAAATTGACCTATGCCTTTAATAATAATTTTTGACCATGTGCATTCATATTGAATACAGAAAACATAGAGTACCTTGGTCAATTTTTGCGTAGCTGCAGCAAAACTCGCTTGAGAAGCACTGTTTAGAGCTATACTTGAAGTCATGGTCACAACACAACTAAATGATCTTATTTCTACTTTAAAGAGATTTGACTATAATTCAGTTTAACATAATAATTTTATTACAATTGAAATATGATGGTAGCCACCATTTTAATACGTTAAGAAGAGCAAAATGTAGCCTCTAGGATTTAAAACTTTTATTCACTCATAAAACATTTGAGTAACGCATTGAGTGGATGTTAAACTAACTATAATATTCAATTACACTGGTTGAATCAAATATTCTAGCTGCTATAAACATAAAAATATTTCTTGATCAAAATGATTTAATTTAACATTTTTGTTGATGTTGTAATTTTTATTGTTTTAACATTCATCAATAATTTCAAAGTCAAAATAAAGTAAGCTTTTTATATCAACGCTAGGTTAATACCTTAGTTGGTTTAACATCCGGTTGAGCGCTAATACTCTGTCCAACTTTAAATAAATCATGTCCAACGTTTAAAGACACATTTAGATATCAATGATTTTTTTACATCTATGTGGCGGGTATTTGAATGTGTTGATATCGTTAATGGAGGATGCGAAGTAATTTTTAATTTAAAATAACAACTGTAAAATGATTACTATAACTTTAATTCACTTTCATATTTAACAATAACTAATTGTTTCATCAAACTTAACTCAAAACACAAATGTGTTTGTATAATTTAATGCAAGTAGTTTGTTTGTGAAATCAGGAATGGCACTAATAGTTATTGCTGGTGTTTATGACTGCCAGTCATTCGCGCACGTTGACTATGTGGCAAATCACATGTCTCAAACTCTACCAAATTTCAAGGTCCACAGATTTGTAAAATCACAAGAAAAATGGCAAGTAAGTAACTTTACTAGGAAGCAAATTTCTAAAACTTTACATTACCGGTACGGTATATCACAATAACAATTTACTATGTGCAATAAAATATAAGTGATAGCCAGGTTTTAATTTTTATAGAATCTTAAAAAAGCTGTATTATATGTTTTAAGCATTTGAATAATTAATTCAAAGATTAAAAGGAGTAATTGAGATCAATTTTATGCAACCTGTTGCAATAGCTTGTAAGAACAGTAATATTATATTAAGGTTATATCTGTCATATAAGGTTCTATAACTTTAAAACATATACATGGATATTTCTTCATTTTTACATGTCCTTTTAAGTCTATGTGCTTAAAAATTATGTCTTAAATTATTTTACTATAGAAAGTCCCGTTTGAAGCAAAAAATAAAAAATAAACCCAACACATGTTAAGAATGTGCTTACAAGTGGATGTGATTGAGCCAGTAACCAAAATATGTGCGAAAATTTAGCCAGAACATATTCTTGTGATTGTTGAATTTAAAAAAATTTCATGAATACAAATGAGTAAAAGTTAGTAAAACTGTACTTTATCTTTTAAGGATTGGTTGGATAAGGTGTGCAAGAAACATAACTGGTCTCATCACAAGTCCCCCCTTGTATGGAAGGAGCCGGCCATGCGGGGGGGCGATGCCGTGTATATCGGGGGTGCCAGCGAGTTTTCAGAGTACTGCTACGAATATTACGGATTCACTTGCTATTTCGACAAGAATCAAAAGCGGTATTTGGTTGAGGAGAACATTCAGGTGTTTATATTTCACATTGTTGTCAGTAGTAAAGATTGTCGGGATAAGATTATAAAAACTAAAATCACCCTTGTTTGATGCGTCGTACATTCAAACTCCCTGTCTTAGCAACCACCTACAAGATAATAATAATAATAATAATAGAGAACCAAATTCTCCCACCACCTGAGTCACTCAACATTATATTGATAAATATTAAATATTCTAGAAGTCCGAAGAAGGTGCTTGTGGCTAGATAGTAAGAGAATAGTTAAAATTCTCCCACTTTTGCATAGCACTGTGCGTAAAACATAAGTAACAACTAGTTATTGACCAGTAAGGGACTTCAATCACTAACTAGTCCAATCACGATTAGGTAGCTTTGTGGGCGAAAGGCCTAAGAAACTTAAAGGAAACTAACAGACCATCATAGACCACAACAATGGTTTGCAGTAAAAACATCAATATTATTTATATTTTAACAACTTATTTTAATCACTCCAAACTTTCGAGCCCCGTACCAATAAATATAATATTTTAGTTTTTAGAATTGTCGCTAGAACATAAGTTGATACCATGGCCAATTTTTTTTAACCACCGCATCCTACTACTAGTTCAGATTGTACACTTATATACTAATCACGCTAATGCTTTTAGGGGAGAAAAAGGCTATATGTATAGGAAGTGTACCCGCATTTGTGTGCAGGGAAAGTGGAAAACCCTTTTTTTTTTAAATCATTCTTAGTACACTTGACTGAGATTCGAACCTCGATCTCCCCATCATCGACAGTCTGTCTACTTCAAGAGTAGCACCTTAGACTATACAGCCACCAAAATGGGTGATAGTTTATTGAGAGGTCAATTTTGTTTGATTGGAAAATAATCTATGAGTTATTTTCTTTAAAATAATAGTGAAAAGAAGAAAATTCAAGTAGATGCTGTTGGAGGTTTCTATGTGATGTTTACCCGCCTCGGTGGCGTAGTTGGCTAACGCGCTTGTCGTGTTGAAGCTCGACTGCTGAGGACGGGGAGATCGAGGTTCGAATCTCGGTCGGGTGAACTGGGAGGGGGGTCCTATAATGGTTTTCCACTCTCCCTCCACGCAAATGCGGGTTCACTTCCTCTAATTCAACCTTCCCAATTCCTAATCCATTAGCGTAATTAGTACTTAAAGCGTATAACCCGAACGGGTAGTAAGACGCGGTGCTAAATATTATGTGATGTTTGGATCCTGGCTTGAGGCTATATTTAGGCCATTGCCTGGTTGATATTCCACTAACAACAAGCTCCCAGCCACACGAGATGTGATTGGTGTTTTTGTCCCGACAGCACTACCAACACGAACAAACGCAGAAGGCTCAAGTGCGTCTAGAGCAGATCTACCGGAAAGTGTGCATCACGGGGGCCACCTCGAGCCACACCAGCCTGCTGCTGACAGAGTTGCTACAGTTGCCGGAACTCACCTTGAAGGACGGGATGAGGGTGTTGCTTCACGACCCCTTCGGGGGCAAGGACAAGCTACGTACCCTTGTGCAGGACTTGAGGGTGTTTGGGGCAAGAGCAGGAGTCCACTGCGTTGCCATTATAGAACAGCTGCCCTTGGCTCTCAAGTCATGTGACCTCTTCATAGTACTCCAAGGAGTTCACCGGTAAGAGGTCCAATATCTCTTCATAGTACTCCAAGGAGTTCACAGGTAAGAGGTCCAATATCTCTTCATAGTACTCCAAAGAGTTCACAGGTAAGTGGTTCAATATCTCTTCATAGTACTCCAAGGAGTTCACAGGTAAGTGGTCCAATATCTCTTCATAGTACTCCAAGAAGTTCACAGGTAAGAGGTCCAATATCTCTTCATAGTACTCCAAAGAGTTCACAGGTAAGATGTCTAATATCTCTTCATAGTACTCCAAAGAGTTCACAGGTAAGTGGTTCAATATCTCTTCATAGTACTCCAAGGAGTTCACAGGTAAGAGGTCCAATATCTCTTCATAGTACTCCAAGAAGTTCACAGGTAAGAGGGCCAATATCTCTTCATAGTACTCCAAGGAGCTCACAGGTAAGAGGTCCAATATCTCTTCATAGTACTCAAAGTGAGTTCATAGGTAAGAGGTCCAATATCTCTTCATAGTACTCCAAGGAGTTCACCGGTAAGAGGTCCAATATCTCTTCATAGTACTCCAAGGAGCTCACAGGTAAGAGGTCCAATATCTTTTCATAGTACTCCAAGAAGTTCACAGGTAAGAGGGCCAATATATCTTCATAGTACTCCAAGGAGTTCACAGGTAAGAGGTCCAATATCTCTTCATAGTACTCTAAGGAGTTCATAGGTAAGAGGTCCAATATATCTTCATAGTACCCCAAGGAGTTCACAGGTAAGAGGTCCAATATCTCTTCATAGTACTCCAAGGAGTTCTCAGGTAAGAGGTCCAATCTCTTTTCATGAAATTACAATCATTGTACCCACGTCGGGCACATGGACTACTTTGCTGGGGATGACGTGCTTAGAATTAAAATATTGACTGAATATACTCAGTGGTTTCCTTATTCTCCCTCAATGCAAATATGGGTACACATCGTCTTAAAATCCTACCTCTCTTATCTCAACCTCAATAGTGCCAGGGAAGTCGGATCCATTGGGGGAAAAAAACACATAGTTATAGGGGTGTAGACAAGTTTTTTAATGTGTATTATTTGTGTAAAATATACTCGCACAGAATCATTAAAAATTGTATATATGTAGTAATTATCAAACTATCAGTCAATAAGCTAATCTTAGTATAAATACTGTACATTCTGTTACACATTGAAAAGTACACAAGTATCTTACAAGCACATATTCAATAACAAAATAACATAATAAATAATAGCTAAATAATGATGAATAATCACAAGAAATAGCAGATAATTATTAATGATAAAAAATTAATAACTTAAGAGTAGTAAAAGCATATATATATTTATTATTATTAGCACCGCGTCTTACTTACCCGTTCGGGTTATACGCACTTACGCTAATGAGTAATGGTAGGGTGATTGTGAGATGAAATGGAGGATCTACAGTTTAACGTGGGATCCGAACCACGGTGGGATGTCTGGCATTCCCCACATTCACAAGATGTCTTGTCAGAGGTGAAGGAAAGGTTTGGTATTCAGATAGATCTGTGCCAGGACCGAGGATTGAACCCCGAACCCCCAATGCAGAAGTTTCGACACCTTACCCCTAGACCACCAGGTCACCAGTCATATATATATATATATATATAAAAAGGATAACATTAAGCAAAAAATAAATCAGAATATAGTACATTTTAATATTTGAGGTAGAGCCTCTACAGGGTAGAATAATGGAGTTCCTTAAAACTAATTTAATAATAATAATAATAATAATAATAATACCAACTCCATGCCTGTAAGCGAGCTATACCGACCGAGCGGCCATTGCATGTTGGCGCTGTTAGTGCCAACATTTGTGGATAGAGGGTGTCATGTGGTCAGCACACCGAACCCTCCAGCTGTTAGTTTTTCTAGACCGGAACCACTCATTTTTCATTTCAACTAGCTCCTCATATTCCTCACGAGGCTGATTTGTCTTCTTCTTATTAGGTGTTTTCTTATTTCAGCAAGTCTTCTAATAAAAGGAACATTTAATTTATTTTGATAAGAAAATAAAAAGTTTCACTTTGTAAACTGCCAAGACACCGAGCTTGACTCATATTCTCCTCTTCCCGCACGCACTAGTTGGGAAGCGATATTCTGACACGAGTACTTCCGTAAAGTCCCGATGGGGCCCTAGCTCATATCTCTCTGTTCCCCAGGTGTGCCGGACAGACGCTGCAGGAGTTCCTCGAGGACAATCACAACCGGATGTCTGAGCTGGGGCAGGTGTTTGACATGCACGCTCCCGCGCACTGCCGCGTGATCGTAGCGGCCGGCAACGACACGCCTACCTGTTTCAACGCCTCTGTACTGGCGGACAACATGAAGAACCACTCCGCCAAGAACGTTGTGGTC
The DNA here is from genome assembly GCA_901482245.1 of Timema douglasi. Lineage (NCBI taxonomy): Eukaryota > Metazoa > Arthropoda > Insecta > Phasmatodea > Timematidae > Timema > Timema douglasi. The sequence goes on along the minus strand of CABEEJ010005872.1, from coordinate 23,920 downwards.
GTCACGGCTGACCTCGGGCTTCAGGCTCTTCCGACACTCGCCGACTTGGCCAGACTATGTTTGCGAGACCTTGCGGTCCCCCCGGTGTGGGGGTTCATTGGTGACCGCTTCCTTGTTATTGTAATTAGTCATAATTGCGGCTGGGACCCTCAATTCATCGGGCACTCTAATTCTTGAACCCTTAAAACAATTATTAGGCCCTCTTATTCTTTAAACTAGTAATACTTGAACCCTTTAGTCCTTGAATCCTTCAAATCCTTAAGGCTATTCGAGATTCAAAGATTAGATTATTATTATTATTATTATTATTATTAGCACCGCATCTTACTACCCGTTTGGGTTGTACGCACTTACGCTAATGTGTAATGGTAGGTTGATTGCGAGATGAAATGGAAGACCTACAGTTTAACGTGGGATCCGAACCACGGTGGAGACCTGGCATTCCCCACATTCACAAGATGTCTTGTCAGAGGTGAAGGAAGGGTTTGGTAATCAGATAAATCTGTGCCGGGACCGGGGATTGAACCCCGGCCGCCAGCACAGAAGTCTGACACCTTACCCCTAGATTGTCAGGTCACCTTCAAAGATTAGAGAAAATATCAGATTGATGAAGTGAAAAATAAATAAAAAAAACGTTCCACGGAGTCAACTTGCCAAATAGTGCCAACATTAGCAGATGTACAATGTCATGTGGTCAGCACAGCGAACCCTCCTTACGCTAATCTTAGTTTTCTAGACTGAAGCCTCTACTTCTTTATTCCAGCAGCTCCTCAATTTTCCTCATGAGACTAAGTATTTTTTTTAATTTCAAAATTTTGAATTGAAATTTGTCTTAAAGATTATAACTTTAGCGTTTAGTTACTATTTTTATTATTCTGTTTTATTAATGTTCATGGATAGATCCTAGTGGAGAATATGTGTAATTGCATGGTTTAGTAAGATCAGGCGGTCCCAGGTGTATTTTTAATAAATGTAGCGGCTACTGGTGGCTAAAACCACTATCACACTAAGTCACTCAACAAATTTCCCAGTCTGGATGAACGAGAGGAAGGGGAACCCCCATGCAAAGTTATTTTATATACATTTAAAGTGGTCCATTAATATTTGGTTTTTAGTAGAATATTAGATATGTAGACTCTAGTTCTAAACAGTCAATAGCTAATATAGGCTACTAGTGAACACTTAACTATATTTGTTACCCACGTTGGTGATCATATGGTCTAAGGTGCCACACTCACAATTGATTGGACTGCCGATGACATTGGGGTCCGATCTCGGTCTGGTTTACTGAAGGTGGTTTTTCCTCAATGGTCTCCCACTCACTCTCCATGAAAATGCGGATATATTTCCTCTAAATTTAACCTTCTTCATTCCTAACCCATTAGTGTATAATCCGAATTGGTTGTTAAGACACAATGTTAAATAGAAAAAATAAAATCCTTTTTTCACTTTTAGTAAATTTTAGAGCGGATAAAACACCTCCCTGACTCACAAGATATTCAGGTCCGTCAGAAGCCCCCCCCCCCCCCCTCGATTATTAGGGTCTGAAACAAGAGGCGAGACCCCAGGGCACNCCCCCCCCCCCCCTCACTGTATAGAGTGTCTAAACGTAGGTGTGAACCAGCTGGTAGACGTCGGGCACACCGTGCGGAGACATGTCACGTTCAGACCCAACAAGAGAGCGCTACGAGCAAAGAAGGACTCGACACTCTCTCTGGGTCGACACGAGGTGGGGGTGCGATACCTGGGGGCCCTCATGCAGCACAAGGATATCTACACGCAAATCGCCAAAAGAGAGGTATTGACGTGTAAAATTATGTCCAAACCTACACCTAAGTTACATAACCAGAGAATAAGTTCTAATTTATTTTTATTTTCATCTCAATTTTTTATTTTTTTTTGTTCAGGATTAAAAGTTTCACTTTTTATGAAGTAAATGAGTGTTTAGAAAAAAAAAATATTATGTTTAAAATTGAGAACACAAAAATTTTAGTTTAAGAGGTTGGTAGAGGAAAGGTGGATAGAAACATATAAAAGGGGGGACAAACACAATATGGCTTTTACAATGAAAAGAACACAAATTACACTTTACATTGCTGCCAATGCTAATGACTGCCACTTGAAGAAAATCTATCGTTTGCGATCATATTCATTAAGTTGAAAAATGACACCTGGACACGGGAATCGAACTCAGGATATTTGGCTTATTACGTCAATGCTCTACCATTTAAATGTCCAGGAATCATCCCGTGTCCAGGGTCATTCTTCACTTATAATTTTAAGGCAGAGTCTATGATGGACGTGCAGAAATCGTCAGCTCCATACGAGTGGTCTATTAAGATCACAAGCTATAAGATCTTTTAACCACAATATAAAGTGTATCATATAGTTCTCTTGATTGTCCAACAGACGGCAGCACTAACTCAATCTGAGTTGGACTTTGCCTTGTACCCTTTATTTGTGTATAACCCGAACATGGCCGGTGGTTAACACATCTGAAGGTGCCTTGGACTTCCTGATAGTAAGCTAGTAGCAACTTGCATCGCGAGTGTTAAACCAATATTATCGTTTAATGACGTGCCGACACGGAAGGAATCATTAGCCTCTGTCTGTGAGAGATCCTCTCGGAAACCCTCTCCAAGATTTGAACCCAGACTCTGATATAGATGAGAACATGATATTAACTTTCACAGGAGGCGAGACTTGCTCACCACGCCGCGGGGATGGCCAAAGTGAGGGCTACGATCGATCTATTGAGGCTGTGGTATTCCCACAACAGCGACGGGGAGATTATCTGCGCGGGGATATTATCCGATGGTGAGTTTTACTTTCCGAAGGCTCAGTGTGGTGTTGGCGTGGACCCACCGAGTCTGCACAAAGCTTTGGAATTTTGAAATATGGATCTCTAACCAAGATCTGTATTCAATTCAAAATTATGAATCTTAATATATTTTTTTAACAATGAGGAGGCCCAATCAATGGCTGTGATTTTATAATAATGGAAATTGATCAAAAAAAAAGAAGGTTTAATACCGCGTCGTACTGGTCATTGACTGACAGGTTTGATTCCAGATATACCCTAGTCGAAAAGTTTATCATTGGTGAAATGTGGGGCTACCCTTTCACAGTGATAAATTAACGGCCGGGGACTGGATGTTGTGCTTGTCCTGGTCTTAAGTTGGATTATAAGGGATATGAAGCTACGACAGGCCTAGCCAGCCGGTAGTGGAAAATATATGACTTGAACAAAAAACTGACCCAGATTGGAAACATTACTGGATGTAAATATTTAAGTGTAAACAAGTTTTATAAATAAGTACAAAAAAAACCCCACCATGGCACAAGTCCGCAAGCTAGCTATACCAACTAAGTGGCCGACTCATTTATGTAACCAACATTTGTGGATAGTGTGTGTCATGGTGTCAGCACAACGAACCCTCCAGCCGTTAATCTCGGTTTTCTTTATCAGAGCTGCTACTTCTTTATTCAAGTAACTCTTTATTGGTCCTCACGGGGCTGAGTTGACCCCGTTCCAAACCCACTGCTTCGCGGAAAATATAGGAAGTGCCGGGGATCGAACCCGGGACAAGCGTAAAACAATTAACAAAATATGGTTCAATTTTGGATTCAGAGAATATTGAATATATTCTATCATGGTTCACTTAAAAGTGTCTTGCACACCCCTGAATGTTTTTAGTTTATAATATTTAGCACCGCGTCTTACTACCTGTCCGGGTTATACGCATTAAGTACTAATTACGCTAATGGATTAAGAATTGGGAAGTTTGAGTTAGAGGAAATGAACCCGCATTTGCATGGAAGGAGAGTGGAAAACCATTAAGGAAAAACCACCCCCAGTTCACCCGACCAAGATTCGAACCACGATCTCCCCGTCCTCGGCGGTCGAGCTCAACACGCCAAGCGCGTTAGCCAACTATGCCACCGAGGCGGGTTTTTTTTGTTTATAAAAGTGTCTGTACTGGTCTCCAAGGGATCACTCCTCAAGTATCAGTCGTGATGTGTGAGTGCGTGTTTGCGGTCAGAGAGTTTCAGTATCCCGCGAGGCATGTTCTTCTCTCAGCCCGTCAGTTTACGAGAGGGCGTGTGGCATGCGGAGGTGACATTCCCACAGCCCCAAGATGTGTACTGTGATCATAAGGGGTTGGTACCCCTGGCAGTCGGGATTCTAAAGAGGTTTGGTGTGGGAGTCAATTTGGATGCAGCCTGGATGAAGACACCATCAGAGGTATTTAGTTTTTTACAAAATAAAACAAGTTGAGGACAAAGATAATATAAGATTCTTCTTCAATTTAACAGCACTAAGAGTCTTAAAATATATAGACATTTATTTCTGTGGACAGTCATGTTGGCGATGATCATTTATAAACCCTATTATAATATTATTATTATTAGCACCGCGTCTTACTACCCGTTCGGGTTATACGCACTTACGCTAATGTGTAATGGTAGGGTGATTGTGAGATGAAATGGAGGACCTGCAGTTTAACGTGGGATCCGAACCACGGTGGAGGCCTGGCATTCCCCACATTCACAAGATGTCTTGTCAGAGGTGAAGGAAGAGTCTGGTAATCAGATAAATCTATGCCGGGACCGAGGATTGAACCCCGGCCGCCATCATAGAAGTCTAACACCTTACCCCTAGACCGCCAGGTCACCTAATCCTATTATAATAAAACTATCGTCCGGCACTTTAGCTAAGTTGCTAGTGTGTCTGCCTATTAAGAAACGGGGCCCGGGTTTGATTACCAGCATGAGCGAAAAATTTATCTTTGGAAAAATGTGGGTTTCCCCCCTTAACAGTGCTAAATTAATAAGTCAGTTCAGAAAGAACACGTTAAATACTTCAATTAAAGAAAAATTGGACATTTTTTTCATTTAATTGATTGATTAATTAATTTGTTTACTTTCTGAATCGATTGATTATATCATCACATGACTTATCAACTAACTTAAATCTAGAACAGACACAACATCCAATCCCCAGGCAGTTAATTCATAACTGTGAAAGGGTAAACCCACATTTCACCAATGATACTTTTTCAGTCCCGCCAGGAATCGAACCCGGGACCCTTTAGCTCAATAGACAGACATGCCACCAACTGAGGTTAGGTGTCAGAATATTTTTATTGTTAAAAACTAGTGTGAGCTTTTGATCAAAGATACAACAAGTTAAAGAGTTAAAACTAAGCTCAAGAGTTTCAGCCACAACTATAAGATAATTATTTAAAAGGTGACCTGGTGGTCTAGGGGTAGGGTAGGGTGTCTGACTTCTGTGATCGGGGTGCGGGGTTCAATCCTTGGTCCCGACAAAGATTTATCTTATTACCAAACCCTTCCTTCGCCTCTAACAAGACATCTTGTGAATGTGGGTAATGCCAGGCCTCCACCGTGGTTCGGATCCCACGTTAAACTGTAGGTCCTCTGTTTCATCTCACGATCACCCTACCATTACACATTAGCGTAAGTGCGTACAACCTGAATGGGTAGTAAGACGCGGTGATAATAATAATAATATAAGATAACTATTTAAAAGAAAGATACTATTATTTTTCCAAGGAAAAACATAACTTGAAAAGAAAGACCAAGCGATATCTTAAGTTTTCTAAACTTGTTTTGTTAGTTTTAGTCATATACACGGTAACAAATCGATGGCAGTTATGACTTGTGTCGTGTTTATATCAGGTGAATCGCAAAAAGAGGCTCGAGAAGGAACGTGCGGACAGAGGAAGGGACAGGAAATTGGCTGTAGCTTTGGAGAAATACCAGTGGCCTCCCGAATGGAGCAAACAAACCGAGATCAATCCCCGCCTGCAAGAAATATTTGACAAAATACAAGGTAATACGCAACAGGGCAGAGCAGGATAGCAACATATACACACCCGCTTCGGCGGTTGAATAACTCTAAGGCGTAACTTTCGTGACAGGCCAAATGTCGATGACAAGAAAATTGAGGCTAGAATCTCGGTTGTGTATACTGAGGTCTTTTTTCCTCTAGTGGTTTTCCATTCTCTCTCTCCATACAAATGTGAGTACACTTTCTATAAATTCAACCTTATCATCCCTAACACACTAGCACTAATGTGATCTGCTTTGATGACCCCATGGACTAAGGTGTCACCATCATGTTAGTCTAGACTGCCGATGACAGGGATATCAGGGGTCGAATGGTTTTCCACTCAGTAACAGCACACCCATACTCGGTGACAGCACACCCATACTCGATGACATCACACCCATACTCGGTGACATCACACCCATACTCGGTGACAGCACACCCATACTCGGTGACAGCACACCCATACTCGGTGACATCACACCCATACTCGGTGACAGCACACCCATACTCGGTGACAGCACACCCATACTCGGTGACAGCACACCCATACTCGGTGACATCACACCCATACTCGGTGACAGCACACCCATACTAGGTCACGGCACACCCATACTCGGTCAGAGCACACCCATACTCGGTCACATCACACCCATACTCGGTCACATCACACCCATACTCGGTAACAGCACACCCATACTCGGTGACAGCACACCCATACTCGGTCACGGCACACCCATACTCGGTCAGAGCACACCCATACTCGGTCACATCACACCCATACTCGGTGAGAGCACACCCATACTCGGTGACATCACACCCATACTCGGTCACATCACACCCATACTCGGTAACAGCACACCCATACTCGGTGACAGCACACCCATACTCGGTCACAGCACACCCATACTCGGTCACAGCACACCCATACTCGGTCACATCACACCCATACTCAGTAACAGCACACCCATACTCGGTGACAGCACACCCATACTCGATGACATCACACCCATACTCGGTGACATCACACCCATACTCGGTGACAGCACACCCATACTCGGTGACATCACACCCATACTCGGTGACATCACACCCATACTCGGTGACAGCACACCCATACTCGGTGACAGCACACCCATACTCGGTCACATCACACCCATACTCGGTAACAGCACACCCATACTCGGTGACAGCACACCCATACTCGGTCACATCACACCCATACTCGGTAACAGCACACCCATACTCGGTGACAGCACACCCATACTCGGTCACATCACACCCATACTCGGTAACAGCACACCCATACTCGGTGACAGCACACCCATACTCGGTCACATCACACCCATACTCGGTGACAGCACACCCATACTCGGTCACATCACACCCATACTCGGTGACAGCACACCCATACTCGGTCACATCACACCCATACTCGGTCACAGCACACCCATATTTGGTGACAGCACACCCATACTCGGCAACAGCACACCCATACTCGGTCACATCACACCCATACTCGGTGATAGCACACCCATACTCGGTCACATCACACCCATACTCGGTCACATCACACCCATACTCGGCGACAGCACACCCACACGGATTGTTGTCTAGCACTTTGTCTCCTCGCTGAGACAGCCGGTTGTTTGTTTTGTAGCCGAGATGAACGTGGAGAAGGAGGAGGCCCGGAGGAAGAAGAGGTTCGAAGAGAGTGAGGAAGATGAAGTAGAAGAGGAGCAAGAGGAAGAAGAGAGAGGTGAAGAGGAAGAGGTGTTGGAAGACGACGAAGACTGATAACATCCCGCACTTGTCAGCAGTCGAAAGAATATCTTGTATTCCTGTGAATGTTTGTTGTCTACCAAGAGAACATAATAAACATGCACTCGCTTTGATAACTCAGTTAGCAAAAAGTGTGTGCAAATAAATTAATAAAATGCTGTTTGGATCTATATCCAGACTGGGTGGACATACCTGATGAAAGGTTTAAATAATGTGTATCAAATGGTATTATTTTGACTTCTAGGACGGGTCAGAGCGTCCTTTATTGTGCAGAACACTGGACAGTGACACAAACTGCGGGGTATTCTCCCCACAAGTTGGTTAGACTCGGTAGCCGAGAATGTAGAGCCCTTTGGAGTAACCCTCGCTAGCAACTGTCATACGTCTTGACCCCCCCCTCCTCTTCCTAAGGTCTAAAACTCGCCTGTTATACACCCAAAGATACTAGTTTCGACATCGTTCTATGTTATGCCCCTTGGCCAAACACCTGTTGTTTTATTATTATTATTATTATTATTATTATTAGCACCGCGTCATATCACCCGTTCGGGTTATACGCACTTACGCTAATGTGTGATGGTAGGGTGATTGTGAGATGAAATGGAGGACCTACAGTTTAACGTGGAATCCGAACCACGGTGGAGGCCTGGTATTCCCCACATTCACAAGATGTCTTGTCAGAGGTGAAGGAAGGGTTTGGTAATCAGATAAGTCTGTGCCGGGACCGAGGATTGAACCCCGGACCCTCAACACCTTACCCCTAGACCGCCAGGTCACCATTGTTGTTTTAAAACATGATCTACTCTGAATACTCGACTACTGAGTCAGAACAGTCGAAAGTGTGAGTTCATTAGGCTTAAGTCATACTTGCATGCTCTAGATTGACTAAGGCTGCAAGCTACGACAGAAATAAATTGAACAGTACTATAGTACAGATGTATCGACTTTTATTTATCAGTAATATCACAAGACGCTATAATTTGTCAACTTGAATCGGCGTCTCGTGCACTTCTTGTGATGGAGAGTTCCATTAAATCTTCAGCTGCGATGACTTCACATGCGCTTGTAGGCGGGAGAGCGTCCTTCGCTTCTTTGAGGAGAATTTCTGTAGTTTCAGACTGAAACATATTTTACCCTCGTCGTACGTTTATGTGAATAATAATAAGGTCATGTTTTAAATGCTGAGCAAAGTTGAAGCCTTAGTCGAAGATAATGTTTATGTTGTAGTCACATGAAATAACTTATCCGTTAATTGCGGCTAGGTAAAGATAAGTGTGTAGCTAAACAAGGTCCACTGTATTAGTTTACGCTTACATATCTGAATTTATCCCCGCTTACGTTATAGATGACATTTAATCACTAGTCGACCTTAAAATACAGTTTAGTAATTGTTATAAAAATAATAATATGTTGAAATATGGCATAATTAATGAGATATTTCAAATCTGTTCGTAATATATCTAAGTGTTCTTCTTCCTTGAGAATGTTTCCAAGAGGCGAAGGTTATTTATTGTTGAAGTTGAAGCTGAAGCAAAGGAGATTTGTCCTTTGATTCTAACATTTCCAAATCATCCCGAGTTCTGTAGAGTCAAGTCTAATTCACTTATTCTCTAATACAAACCTTTGTTACACCCATGAATCCCGAATCTAGTATCTGAATCTCTAGTTACTATAAAAATCCAAATTAAAACTTTTTTTTTTTTGTTATAATGGGGAGTCACATTCAAGTAAACGTTAAATCAATGTTCTGGGGTATGTTTGTTGGATCTATCCTATAGTTTCGGTGGTAAAAATCACTGTTAAGCTCCATAATAACTATGGAATACAAAGTATCTTTATTAGTGATAAGACACGTGTGAATAATCGCGACAAGGCTCACCTCGACGGCCTCCTCGGAAACAGGTTTATATCGCTGACTGTAGTGGAACAAGACAAGTCTCTTGGCGCAGACACGGTCAGCGAACTTGGCAGCCATAGCCGGGGTGGAGTGTCCGAATTCTATAGCTTTGTCGTGGAGGGAGTTCTGCATTGTGGCTTCGTGTAGGAGGACATCGCTGTCTCTGTCGGCACAACATTGCATAACGGTCAGCGCTTGTGACAAGAGCTGATCCTCTCTACTAGTCCTGTAGCTTTCCATGTGTGGACTGTAGTACAGTACTTACTTAACTAGATGGTTATTAGTATCTTCTAGTACTGTAGCTTTCTATGTGTGGACTGTAGTACAGTACTTACTTAACTAGATGGTTATTAGTATCTTCTAGTACTGTAGCTTTCTATGTGTGGACTGTAGTACAGTACTTACTTAACTAGATGGTTATTAGTATCTTCTAGTA
>CABEEJ010005871.1:12150-45354 GCA_901482245.1 Timema douglasi | reverse complement strand
TCACAATCACCCTACCATTATACATTAGCGTAAGTGCGTATAACCCGAACGGGTAGTAAGACGCGGTGCTAATAATAATAATATTTTACCAATAGGGCTAAAACTTGGTACCTGGGGTCCTTCTGAGAGATTTTTGGAATTAGTTGTCTAACCCTAAATTTAAGGGTAGTTTACTGAAGGGCAAAAGAAGAAAAATAGATTTTATCGAAACTCGCTCTAACGTTTTTTATTAAATTTTATATCTATGCACTGTGTAGTAATATAAACAAGATGGCAACTCTAATTTTCTCATGTGAATGACTTTGAGAGTACTTTACATAACAATCTTTTATTTGAAATATATTTTTATAAACCCAATAGTGTCTGAGCTATAAGCAAATATATATACTTTTAATTCATGCCTTTGAAAATTAATTTGATTCTTATGCTCTTTGGGGGACAAAGATGTGTATCTTCTCCCAATTTTTCTGTAACAGTGTTCTTAGATTCTAGTCCCATGGAGAGAGTAAGTAATAGTGTATATTATTTCATTTATGGTCTTTGGTGTAATGTTACTCCAACACTGTATAGACTTATTTCGTTTCACAAATATTAGGAGTATTTAGTAAGTGTCTATTTTAAGATAAAGGCGGGAGAATGTCTTTGCGATGTATCGTACCATTTATTTTACTGAACATAATACATATAACAAAAAAGTATAAAATCATATTATTAATTTCTTTACCTTACTGAGCCTCCAAATCTCTGGGCCCTAGTGTGGTTGGGATGGTACGCCACTTACCATTCAATTTATTTTTATACATATACACACCTTTTAATTAATGCATACATTTGCTTACAAGCTGGATAAAAGTGTATTTTCAGTGCCAAGACACTTTCAACTACATTAAGAACAAATTGTTTCTAATGAACTTCCAAAGTCTGAAAATGAAAGGGAAGAAAGTGTGAGCTAAGGGCCGTATTTTGGCAGTTTATTTTTTATTTTATAGCTAAAATAAATAAAATATTGCTTAAGTAGATATATTTAGTCTATTTAATTCTCCATACAAGTAACCTCAACAACTGTTGAATATTTGTCAGGGACATCGCGGGTTTTGATTAGGTCTTTATCTTAAATATATTATTATTATTATTATTATTATTATTATTATTATTATTATTATTAGCACCGCGTCTTACTACCCATTCGGGCTATACTCACTTATGCTAATGTATAATGGTAGGGTGATTGTGAGATGAAATGGAGGACCTGCAGTTTAACGTGGGATCCGAACCACGGTGGAGGCCTGGCATTCCACACNTGATTGTGAGATGAAATGGAGGACCTGCAGTTTAACGTGGGATCCGAACCACGGTGGAGGCCTGGCATTCCACACATTCACAAGTTGTGATTAATACACGTCTTATCAGAGGTGAAGGAAGGGCTTGGCAATCAGATAAATCTGTGCCGGGACCGAGGATTGAACCCCGGCCGCCAGCACAGAAGTCTGACACCTTACCCCTTAACCACCAGGTCACCAAGTTTATCACTAAATGCCACCATTAACATGACGAAAATTCAAAAACTGTTGAGATTACAACGTGTAGAAAATCAAACTAAATATATAAATTATATTTATTTTGTACAAAAAATATTTCTTGCTATAAATAACTGAACAGATTCTGAACTTAACCCGAGTCTTCTTCGATCCCACCTTAAATCATTGTATATATTCATAACCTGATTTCACACTTTTGTAAAGTTATATCAATGCGTAGCGGTAGTCGGACCGAACATTTATGACTCCAATAATATGACAAGGATTCGTGGCAATGCATTTGTGGTTAACCTCGAATAACCAACGGTAGCAGAGGTCGGACTTTATGCCCACAAAGGTTCCAGTATTTTGATTAATTCATTTGGTTTTGGAGGCCAACCACATATTCAGGAGTTCCTGCTTCGATTCCAAGATTCGATTCAAAGAGTTGACTAAATTAATTTCCCATCTTTTTTGTGTCCGTATTTTGATATATATTTAAATATTAAGCTATTTTTTATGTGTACTAACTTGGCCCTATAATTCTAATTGTTATTCAAAAGAACACCTATAAATATGCTGGTTTTATCGTGGTTGAGAAGCTCAAAGTACTTGTGTTTTATTTTAAGCGTTCCTAGTTTGACTCCTATTTAGAAATGTAACGTGTGGGATGAAAGGTTGTAAATAGATTGCCATTCACTTTAATGTTATCATGACAACCGTACAACCCAGACGTATTTATAGAGAAAAAAAACAGCTAATAAAATATCTAAAAACTTAATCTAAAAAATCAAAATTAAAAAAATAGTTGTGTTTTCAAAACACAATTTAGTTTCATTAAACTTATTTACAAAATATTATACTCTATTACATCCTTTTGTATATATAGTTTTTGTTTAAAGTGGGGGTTCGTTAGCGTTGATCCTTTACTCTACTTTTGGAGAGCCACGTTTATCTACGTAGGAAGGTTCGCTCTATTTACAGATATATTTACAGCTTTATTTACAGATATATTCATAGCTCTATTTACAACTCTATTTACACTCAAATATATGATACACGTGTGGAACGCAATACAAATTAAAGATGTCGCTATGCTTATCTATATTTTAGTCACGTTTTGTAAAAAAAAACGTCAATTGCTTAACATTTATTTAATCGGAGGGCCAAAGAAATGCAATTATTGGTTGAATTACATTTAAATATTTTCACTAATTTTTCGCTAAGATGAGAATCATTTCAAAGTTAATTAAAATGTTATTTCCTAATATTAATGATTCTCTTTGTAAACATAATTTGTTGTTTATTTTACATTCAGTGAAACTTAGTGAAAATGGGGCCCACATCGGAGAGCATGCAGCCTTAACGTAACGCTCCTCTGGTCTGGTTTGCTGGGAATAAGAAGGCTGAGAATGGAATACCAGTAAGCAGTACTACGGGTATTCCCCCCTTAAAACCCCCACTTGCCCTCAGTTGTTTCCCGAGTTCTCTCTATCAAGCTAAATGCTGGTTTATTTCATACTTTACTAATTAGTTTTTATTAGCATCACGTCTTACTACTCATTCGGGTTATACGCTTACATACTAACTCGCTTTGCTCGTTGGGGGCGCCACACCCAAGCCCCCTGTGTGTTTTATTTGCAAGTGGATGTAAACTAATGTAATTCCAGAGTGGTTTTTTGATATGTCTTACTGTTTAGCCACAAGAGACTTCCAAAGAAAGGTCCTCACCGACTTTAAAGTTGCTCCGCCATTTTGATTTATTTTTACGTGCGCTAAATTTTTAATTTTTGGAATGTTCCCGTTGGTTACAGGCTAGATGCTATAAGTTGGCCAGATTTCAAGTTTATAGCTCATCTGAAAGTGGGTAAACATTAATGTCAGTGAGTCAGCCATGTGGCTTTATAGTAGTATAATATAATTAGGCTAATCGTTTTGGGGATTAGTAAGCTTATATATTTTATAGGGCGTATACTCACATTTGTGTGGAGGGAGAGTGGAAAACTATTTTGTAAAAAACCACCCTCAGTACACCCGACCGAGATTCGAACCTCGATCTCCCCGTCAATGGCAGCTCAGTCTACCACGATAGTAACGCCTTAGACCATGCTGCCACCGAAGGGGGTCTTACTCATCAGTGTAAAAAGTGTGGATAGCCCAGACGTAGCCTATATCAATGTGTCCTCTAGTTATTTGTGGTAGGAGGAACATTTGTGATCTACAGTTTAAAATTGATTTAAATAGACTTTCAAACATTCACTATGCAAAGATATTTCGGTATGAAGATATCACTATTGACAAAATAACTATGTCTGACAGCTCTTTATAAATAATAATATTCAGTCAATGTTTGATAATTTACTTACTATGGAACCACGTCCATCCCGCCTGACTAGGACCGGGTGTAAGCCGGATAGTCCGGATGGAAAAAATGCATTAAAACAACATGATATTACTACAACTCACAATTTATTTTCACAATAAGAAATTATAAAACACTGGAAAACAGTTACAACCACAATCCACTCATAAAATAATGATTACATTTTTGTTGTTGTGCCAATTTTGAATGACGTCTAAGAGCGGCGTGTACCTGCTTCGTTGGTTGCATGGTCTAAGGCGTCACTAACGCGCTGGATTAGAATGCTGATGACAAAGAGATTGAGGTTCAAATCCCGTTCGGGTGCACTGAGGGCGTTTTTCCAAAATTGATTTCCAATCTCCCACCACGTAAACACGGGTGCGTTTATTCTAAATCCAACCTTTATAATCTTTATTTCATTAGCGTAATTAGTACATACATGCGTATAACCTGAACAGGTTGTAAGACGCGGTACTAAAAAAGAAGAGCTGCGTAGTCACGCAGATATTTTTCACCGCCATAAGCTGAGAAATCCGACCGCAGCAGAGGTTTGTTGACAAAACACAACTTTAGCTCCGACCAAGCTACAGCATGCTATACATTACTACCTATACAGTAATGTGCAGTACCACTGATTGTAGTACAGTTTTAGTTCAGTAGAGTAATGTACTCACTCTGCGATTACAGAATTTTAGTTAATTAATGTATTTGAAAGGAGATAAAAAACATAAATTAGTCGTCCCTTAAAATGATGTTACAAATAAAAAACGACTTAATGTGGGAAGGATAAATGAAAATTAAACACCCAATAACAAAAAATTAATAGGCAAAGTGTCAACATTGAAAACCAAATTAACCTAATTCGTATACGTATAGCAACACGGCCTTTGAAATTTTTAATTTTTAAAAATTTGATAAAATCCAGCAAGGAAATTGAGAACAAATTAATAATATTTTGTAAGTCTCTAGTTTATATTGTAGAGTGCTGTACGTACAGTACATAAAAGTTAATTTTTCTCAATGAAGAATATATATATATATATATCACTCTGTAACATAAAACTAAATAGACTAGTGTAAGTGGTCTGGAAGAGATTCACCTAATGTGAGGTCTACTCACAACCACATTTCACGTGAGAGGCCCGTCATATACGTGTTTTATTCTCAAGATTGAGCCTAGGGCTCTACAATCAGGGTTTGAAAGCGGTACGGTGGATTGAGAGGGGGTGAGAGAAGTAAGGGGGAATAGAGGGGAGAAGAATTATATATTTTTTTATTTTCCTGTTCCATTAATATTATATTATTAAAGGAAAGCTCGTTAAAACAAGACTGAAACGACAACTAAGTGGCCTGCAATTAGCTGGATAGCTGCCATTTTAGTCTGAATTATTTGAATATTCTTCTCAATGTTATGATTACTTACTTAAAGCACAAAACAACTTTTAAGTTTTATTTTGTTACTTTAGTAAACTAATCTTAAGCTTCTAGCCAGGAATGGAATATCAATAAAACTGAAAGTTAATTGCTTTCTCGAATATTACTACAAATTAAACACACACAAAAAAAATCTGTTTTAATAGATGAGGATGCATCATATATTATCCTTAACGCAGGGATTGGTGGAACGGATAGCACACCTGACTCTAATCCGTGATACTGACGCTTAAGACCAATTGAGAATACTCGTAGCGTTACAAATGTTTCTGTAATCATTTTAAACTTCACCGTGTTCAACCTATTCACTCAGATTTGATAGCTTAAGAACGATATAAATTATTTATTTTACTATGAAGGCACTTTAAATTTTGCTACTATAAAGCCACATGGCTGACTCACCCACTGACATTGATGTTTACCCAGTTCCAGATGAGCTAGAAGCTTGAAATTTAGCACACTTATATCTTCTAGCCTGTAACCGACGGGAAGATTCCAAAAATTAAAAAAAAAAAAAATTAACCCCCGAAAAAAAAATTAAAATGTCTGAGCAACTTTCAAGTCGGATGGGCATTTTTTTGGAGGTCTCTTGTGGCTAAACGATAAGACCTATCAAAAAAGGCCCTGGAACTACATTAGTTTTCATCCACTTGCAAATAAAGCTCCCTAGGGGTTTGGGGAAGGAGCCCCTAACGAGCGAAGCGAGTATCCTCTATAATCCCAGATCTCAGTACATAAATTACAAACAAACTTAATCTAAAGAAACTCAATTTGAGCAAAGAATTATAGTTAGTAAATTGTAGGTCAACATATGCCACATACTAAATTATTTTAGTCTACGTTTGGGATCAAAGCAGTAACCTCTCAACCAGTGGTCTCCAAGATTTCCACCTCATGGATCACTAAATGATTATACCATATTTTGCTGTACCCTTCTTTATATACTTAATGTATGTATGTTATATATAAATATAGTTTATATATATTACTACTATATATATTACAATCTAATAACTAATATTAAACTAGGGCACTATTATATATGAAAAACTGTACCATACTACCACCTACCCTATCCACCTTCCCCAAACAGACCCCGTGGTGTAGTGGTCAATGCACCTGGCTGTGGTTAGGGGTACAGGGTTTTATTCCACGCTGGTACCTTGGTTATTCTTCCCAAAAAGAGGAACCACCCCAACGGTCACCAGGGTTTGGATAGTTAGGTTTAAGCTAGTTTTAAGTGTTAGCACTGATTTAACATCCTCATTCTATCAACCACCATGACCCCATCTCATCGGGACATGGAAAGAGCCTCCACGGAAAGGATGTACTATTAGTACACTCGGGCGTCGCCTGGGCAACGGTACATTAGTACTGGCTAATATTGACACTATTGGGCTACAAATGATTTAGCCCGGACGCTTAAATACACAACACACACACACACACACACACACACACACACATACATACATATATATATATTTATATATATATATTTTACCTACTCCTCAACAACACCATTCTTATCTTTCGATAGCGTTGTACGAAGAAGGTGAAATATATTAAAATTTAGAATAGCATACATACCACTCTCTGTAACAACCTTACAGACACTATTTTAGATATCAAAGGACATATAATTAAAACGGTGGCTAATTGTATTTTTTGAAAGAGGAATATTTTCCCCTTCTTGTTCAACCTCGGCTCCAAACAGTGACCTCACAATTGCACTACGAATGGAAGGATGGGTTCCTTGGCAATTGCGAGAGGTTTTATAGTTTTAGCTACCAATTTTGTTAAAAGATTTTTGTTAGAAATTCTCAGTTTTGGAAAACTTCAGTGTTTGGTTTTTTTCGTTCATTTAGAAGGCCCTCAAAATAATTAATAGGTTTATCAGTAAGGTAAGTATGTTTTGTAAAAAATGTTTCTTTAGTTTGATAGGAACCATTTCTCGACACAGACAGCACATTTTAGAACAGGGCTAAGCTAACTTCCACACCAAGCTTTCACTAATCGCCAGTTTGTAATATTTCTCGGCACGCTAGTATGGCATGGCATCCCATTTTGGAGCCACTTCTTTAGACACGGTACATAAACAGGGCATATCTTACATGTGGAATCCACTTCAGGTGTGTTCCTGGGATACAAAAATAGTGGCACAAATTAGTAAAAACACCTATCCCATTTGACCTTGTTTCCGAGTTATAACCCGTTTTGCTTGCCCTCAATGTGATAACACAAAGTGCTTATAATAACTATCTTGAACCTTAAGGGTTCTAGCTCGGTAAGCAAGAAATTGTCACGCAGACATTCAACTTGAACGCAATATTTAATTCTATGATACGTTATTTCAAAATATATATTAAAGCTAAGGCCCTGACTGACTCACTCACTCGTCAATAATTCTCATACTTCCCACGAAGCTAGAGGGTTGAAATTTGGCACAGGTGTTCCTGCGAAAAACGGGTATTCAGCTAGTTTCGAAATATTGCTCATACCAAAATAAAGTCTAAGTATTCCATCAGGGTTCTTTTTCCTTAACAACCCTATGGTTTGAGTTTTATCAATAGAAAGAAATGTGTGAAAATGTGACATTAGCTCATTTTCAAGGGAGATAAACAAATCACTAGAATCAGACTATTTAACCCCCACCTGCCCCCGGTTGCGCAATCATATGCATAGTTATATAGTCGCGGGAAAAATTGCGCGTGTATCTTTATGTTTTTACATTGAATGGTTCAATATAACTTAAGTTTCACGTTTCATAAAACTAGTTTCGTTAGTGTGGGCCCTGCTTAAAGGGTGTTTTTTTCTCCCTAGATTGTTTCCCTGTCTCCCGTTTTTTTTAAACTGTGGTCAAACTATATGGGATCTGTCTTCAAATGACCCAAAAATATTTGTGATTGTTCCCGGTCTTGTTTATACTATTATTGATTCATCTTAACCTTAAACCTGAAGTAAACAAACATTTCCATATCACTACGCGAAGGAACTTCATGATACTAGTGCAATATTTTAAACAGGCGTGACCATGTATAGCAAAGTAAGTCACTATGAATTTCTGTATTTGTAATGCTTTTAAATTTCCTATCTTATGTTTAACAAAACTCAAGCCAGACTGAGAAAACTCCATAAATACACGGGAAACCCTAAACACTCACAACCGTCACATTAACGCTGCCGAGATGAACTGACCATTGCTGACTTGACGTTAACATGTGATAAGGACTATACCATGGGGTTCCTCAATGCCGAGTCAGGAGTTTGTTGGTATTCGAATAGCGCTGGAAAAGCTTAAAGTATAATTTACAAATCAAATGAAGTGATAATTTTTGTTATAATAATTTTCTAATGTTATTTGAAAAAAAGTTTAATACAACATATAGAAGAGACTATTCAGTGAAAGTCCGTTCTGTACAAATCAGGGCCTAGACTTCCACGTGGCTTTGTTTACATCAGGTCTCAGCTTAGGATGAATCAGTAATAGCTGCGATAGTTGGCCATGCATGTGATACAAATTAACTTATATTGAACTTAGTAAGAAAGGCCCACACCTGTGGACACGCAGGAAAAGTCGTCATTCTCGTCTGGTCTGGTTTGCAGTTGATGAGGTCACTGTTCGAATCCCATCCTGGTGTACTGAGAAGATTTCCCTAAACTAGTTTCACACTCCCCCTCTCATCGATAACACTGTAGTGTTAATATGTAAATAACGCGGAGATAACAATAATGTTTCAAAGGAATCAGAAGTATAGACCTAGGTCTAAGTATAAGCAGCCCCCATAGATATTGGTGGAGAGGTTTCGTACTGGAGCTGCCTAGGTAGCTGATATATTGCAATCATAGATTGCGCTTAGCTTAAATAGCGACACAACCTTTAATAGGTAATACACGAGTTTTGGATGTACTGGAAGGAATACAAATTTATTTTATATCACTCTACAAATATACGGTATATACTTGTAAACAAAGATTAAGAGTTGGAATTTTCCACCATTAAAATTCCTAAAAATTATATATTTTGATTGTACTAAATGAACAGGAAACAAATAGTAGCTAATATAGGAGTATTGAATTGATAATTGTTAATTGAATTATGTAATTTAAACGAAAACAAGAGTGAAAGGCCATACCAAATGTAATTTAAACGGGGATCATATTACAATATTTGGGGGGCATTTGTAACCTATTTTTCTCCTCGCCTGTTTGTTATCCTACTGCCGGACAGCTATACTCAGTAATATTGAAACCCCACTTGGTTACTGGCATTTATTAATTTCTGCTTGATTATTCTCCACAGATAAGATCCAATCTAGGTTGGTAATACAGCTCTAACCAGGCGTCTTAAGAGTCCATCCCACCCCAGAGATAACATATAACTTAGGTGGGTAATACAGCTTGAATCAAATGCCTTATAATACTATCTAATATAGGTAAGTAATAGGCCTACATCGACCATTTGATGAGTTGTCAAGCAAGACAATAATTATAAGTCTTCAGGTCCGGTCTAAGGCAAAAGTTTTGTGTGTGCAAAATTCCCATTTTGCGCCCCCTCCCCACCCCACCACCCCATCTGAAAAAACTTTGGAGAATACTCTGCATGGCCATTTTAAAACTAGACCCTATGTATACCATTTTGATGTTCTTTCCCAAATATGTTACACATCTGATATTGTCTTTCCCCAGAATTCGGGAAATATGTTCCTTCATATTAGGATAGAATTTTGCAATCAACTCTACGAAACCAAGAAAATTTCCATTTTTTTTTTTTTGTCGAGAGTTTCGTGAGTTCCTCGAAAAGCCATGTTGTGTTGGGCAAGGTGTTAAGATGGCAAGAGCTCTCGTGAGAACATTTTTCCGTCGCACGTTTTCCTGAGCAATTAATCTTTGATTTTTGTATTCAATTTCCTTGCCACTGTTAAACCTCCTTTCTGCTTCAACTCATTTTTCGTAGCAGAAGACGTATCATGTTGGGGAAGAGTTGTTCCTATGTACCTTCAATCACATTTTCCATTTTCATCAGCTAATGTAGTGCTGGTGATTGCCGTGTTAAATACCTTGCAGCAAAAACAGTATACACTTCCCTTAGACTGGGAACACATTAGCCATCATCTTCTAATTTTCTCGCCGTTGGAAGCAAGCAGATAATAAAATACGTTGGAAAATGATTTTTTTGCACCGTCTCTAGGTTGGCTGTCTAATACTGTTAAGATTGGTCCTTGCGAAATAATAAAATCACGTTCAGTTGCGTTTAGTACTTTGGGCCAATTAGCCGGATCTTTCAATTTGTCACATGAATTATTCATTTCTTGGATTATATCAGTCACATAACTCTTATCACTGTGATCAGTAATTTTCGTGGTGTTAGAATCATCGGCATTAGTATTTATTAAATCTTCTGAGCAATCTTCGTCCTCCTCTGAGCGCTGTTTCAACAGATGATCATCATTACATTAAGTTTCAATTTCAACCTCACTTTCACTTTCTTTAATAGTGCTTGCCTTCATCAAATAATTACAAATTAGTTTGGCGCTTGACTTAGTTTCTTGTTACGTTTTTTCTTTCCATTTTATATTTTCGGCTGCAGAGCATTTGGAAAACATTTTAATAACGGTTTTAAAAAATAGATTTATTATTATTAAACTAGACAGAAACCACCAAAAGTACAAACATAATAATAACAGAAATACAGCATACGACGCAATACACTTCACAGATGACAGTACCTACTAAAAAGGTTTGCACCAAAATAATAATTGAAAACAAAACTAGAGAAAAATTTCACAGAACACCATATAAACTAAAAATAATAAGTAGCGAATTGCAACACGCCAAACTATAAATAAAGCGAGTAAGCGATTGTCAATTAATCCCAATAAGTAGCGAATTGCAACACGCCAAACTATAAATAAAGCGAGTAAGCGATTGTCAATTAATCCCAATAAGAAGCGAATTGCAACACGCCAAACTATAAATAAAGCGAGTAAGCGATTGTCAATTAATCCCAATAAGTAGCGATTTGCAACACGCCAAACTATAAATAAAGCGAGTAAGCGATTGTCAATTAATCCCGCGCACGGGGGGTTAGGTGACTGATATGACTGATAATAAAAACTAACACTACAACTACCTCCCTCCCCCCAACCCCTGATTCCCACCAGGTTCGGCCTGAGCCTAACTCATAGATAGTACAGTCTCGACCCGGCAACTAGTATAGTCCCATCACAAATGTAGTTGACGGAGGCACGTCACACCGAACAACCTTCAAAATATATTTACTTTGTTATTCTAATGCACTAATTTGAAATAAAAAAAGTAGTCTGTTTGGCATGGATGTAAATATTAATTTAAGAAATAAGCATTCTTCTTACAAATTACTTTCTTTAATTAAACTTATAATTTCTCAGATAAAAACAAAAAATATTTATTTTAGGACCATATTGGTGCCCCCCAGAATTGTTTGTGTGTGCGGTAGCACACGTAACACACGCCTGAGACTGGCCCTGTAAAATTATTTACTTTAAAAAAATGTTCCAGCTCACATATCCCTCCTTCCCCTCTTTCCTAATGACAATCCCTGCCGACGCGCGGTTTTCATCACATGAGGCGATGTCTCTTAGCTGGTCGCCGAACCTGGGTGTGGTCTAGAATCGATCATTCTCTGGACCCGTGATTTCTTTCATGAGATGCTCTCATTGGAGAAAAGTGGTCACATGACAACACTCACCCACTAGCCGGACCAGGAACAAACCTTCTGACCATTCGCTCATGACAAGATCACTTCAGTTTCAAGCTATTTTTAGCCATGAGCTTTAGACTCAGCACGGCTTTTGTCCGTGTTACAGACCAATTTTCGTCAGAATGACCTTATCTGACGGCTAATAAAGCTACTTGATCTACTCTCACATATTCATAAGTGATGTAATCTGAAGAGGTCACTTTTGATAGTTATTATCAATACTTAAAAAATTACAATAATAAAGTAAAGTTTTATCAATTTTGACTGAAGTGAGCTCGGTGGTCTTGGGGTAAAGTTCTCACCTCAGGAACCGATGTTCGTGGATTCAAACCCAGCTGGGGTTGATGGATTTTTCTTGAACGATAAAAATCCGTAGCACAACTTCCTTTGGAGGGGATGTAGAGCCTTAAGTCCCATGTCGATTGTGGCGTGTGAAAAAACCCTGGAAGGTTTGTGAAAATACTTTTCCCGGCAAATTATAGGTGGGGCCTTTCGCTCGCAATATGTGTCTAAGGACAAGAAGGTTAAAAAGGGCAAATTGTGTGAAGAGGGTAAATGAAGAAAAAGGGATAACTCAAAAGTGGTAATAAAATTAAAATGGTTTTATTTACTTTTTCCCTTTTTGTCCCCTTAGGCCCTAATATAATACACACTTTTTCTCTTACTGTACTTTTTATCCCTGTTAGCCTTTAATCCATTTCACTTTCACACATGGGAAAACTATCACTATCACTCAGCTGGAATTCAAAACTAGAAGTTTGCTTGTAGGTTCCAAACAGCCCGGGACAACAAATATGAAGCACCTTTAAGGAAGGCTTGAGGGGAAGGCAAGTTAAGGACAGTGCTATTGCGGTTTTTGTAGCAAAATATTTTTCTAGCCAAAATAAATAAAATATGGCTCAAATAGAGACATAGATTTTAATTTTCTTCACAGGGTGATATCAACAGTTGTTGAATATCTGCCATGAGCAAAGCACCGTTAGAAGAGTAACTCTTTAATTAAAGAGAAAATGTTGTCATCAAATTCTAGGACACCTTTGACAAATATTTAAAAACTGTTGAGCTCATCATGCGAAGAAAATTATTAAATACTATGTTTCTACTGGAGAATTATTTTATTCCTTTTGACCAAAAAATTGTTTTTCTACAAAAACTGAAAAAATACTGCCCTTAGTTCACCTTCCCCTCCACCACACCTTAACATTTCTTTATAATTATAGCTGGACCTATATTTCAGTGTAAGCTGATATGAAGAGTCAAAGTGTTTAGGTTTTTTTGATTAAGTTGCTATTCAGTCCACTTTAAATCATCAGCTTCTACTTTTTATTTACATAAGAAAAAATTATTATAGTGAGTAAGACAATAGTTGAGAGTTTGTTTTAATATTCAAGTTTGAAAATGATCCCTCACTTACTACTTGAGTAGATTACAAAGTTATTAAAAGTTAATATGCACTAAAGAAATGAGTTTACGTTTTGTCGAAGAAATTGTTTATAAACATCAGCAAGAGAAAACCAACAGTTCGGTTACACATTCAATATTGTGGTTAATCTTCACAAATAATACATTCTTACTCACTGAAAGACGGAAGTTTTGATTAAAATTTAATAAATACAGTCATTTATAACTGAATGGATATCTTTATTTGAATTTAAAGTGATTGCGGTATCCCAAATCAAACCGGCCCACCGGGTTGAGTGAATTTGGGTATTAACTATCTTTGAAGTTCATAAAACATAGATACGTCCCATTATGCTTTCGTTTCCTTGATAAAGTTTAGCTGGTGAGACTGTCTCTGTGGCTTAAATATATTGTTGTGATGTGTGAGAACTGTTCTGGTAGGCGTAAGAGATTAAGGCGTGTTATAAGATAGTCTAAATAGTTATTACAGTGTCAGTATTATTAAAATAATTAAGAACAACTTTAATATGGTTACAAAATCTTTTATAACATACCAAAATTATTTAAAGTATTAACAATCTAGTAGCCTGACACCTTATCTCAATCGGTAGCCTATCTGTCTTCTGAGCTAAGGTCCCAGATTCGATTCCCGGCATGGCTGAAAAATGTATCATCGGGGAAATGTGAGTTTACCCTTTCACAACGATTAATTAACGGCTAGAGGCTGGATGTTATGTGTGTTTTATATAAAAGTTAGGTTATAAGTCGTGTAGTGATATAATCGGTCGGTACAGAAAGTGCACGTAAAACACCTCAAATAACTGAAAAAAAGGGAAAGCACAAAAATTTTAATATGGTTAATTGATATGAATTATAATTTATTTATATATAGAAAAAGTAGCTGATATATATTTTGATTTTAACTTTTGATTGGAAAGTTTAAACTTGCAATCTATTTATGCTTTACCATTTGAATGCAAAATTTCTATTTTATAAAAGTTGTTTAAATTAATGGATTGTATTTCAATAAGAGAAAAAGATTATATTATGGTAATATTTATCATAATGTAGCTCTAGAAAATTATAGTAAACTCAAAATTGTTTTATATTATACTAAACTAACTAACTTTGTTGATTTATTTCATATTAACTTAAAAAGAAAGGATTTGTTCTATTGGTATTTAATGTACACTTTGATACGAATCTGGTTGTTTTAAAACAACTCTCACAAATTAACTCAAGTCTATAAGGGACTTAACGCCGTGTTCGTTCATCAGCTAATAAGCTAATAATTAATAACTGGAAGAGGAGGGGGGGAGGGAGCCTCAAATTTGACCAATGACATATTTTTTCGCCATATATAGAATAGAACACAGGGAAATATAGCTCAATAATCAGACGCGTTACCAACCCAACCGCTTATGTACTTTATCACCTATTATTATTAGATCCAACCATAATAAAGGATTAAGAGTATTCATGAGCAGAATATTCGGTTGTCGTGAGGACTTGGAGTATTCATGAGCAGAAGATCCAGATGTCGTGAAGACCAGGAGTATTCATGAGCAGAAGATTCAGATGTCGTGAGGACCAGGAGTATTCATGAGCAGAAGATACAGATTTCGTGAGGACCAGGAGTATTTTGAGCAGAAGATTCAGATGTCGTGAGGACCAGGAGTATTTTGAGCATAAGATCCAGATGTCGTGAGGACCAGGAGTATTCATGAGCAGAAGATCCCGATGTCGTGAGGACCAGGAGTATTCATGAGTAGAAGAT
Source organism: Timema douglasi (assembly GCA_901482245.1). Taxonomy (NCBI): domain Eukaryota; kingdom Metazoa; phylum Arthropoda; class Insecta; order Phasmatodea; family Timematidae; genus Timema; species Timema douglasi. Next base: position 30,121 of record CABEEJ010005871.1, on the reverse strand, counting down.
TCAGATTTCGTGAGGACCAGGAGTATTCATGAGCAGAAGATCCAGATGTAGTGAGGACCAGGAGTATTCATGAGCAGAAGATCCAGATGTAGTGAGGACCAGGAGTATTCATGAGTAGAAGATCCCGATGTCGTGAGGATCAGGAGTATTCATGAGTAGAAGATTCAAATGTCGTGAGGACCAGGTGTATTCATGAGCAGAAGATCCCGATGTCGTGAGGACCAGGAGTATTCATGAGTAGAAGATTCAAATGTCGCGAGGACCAGGAGTATTCATGAGCAGAAGATCCAGATGTCGTGAGGACCAGGAGTATTTTGAGCAGAAGATTCATATGTCGTGAGGACCAGGAGTATTCATGAGCAGAAGATTCAGATTTCGTGAGGACCAGGAGTATTCATGAGCAGAAGACTCAGTTGTTGTAATGACTTGGAGTATTCATGAGCAGAAGATTCAGATTTCGTGAGGACCAGGAGTATTCATGAGCAGAAGACCCAAATGTCGTGAGGACCAGGAGTATTTTGAGCAGAAGATTCATATGTCGTGAGGACCAGGAGTATTCATGACCAGAAGATTCAGATTTCGTGAGGACCAGGAGTATTCATGAGCAGAAGATACAGATGTCGTGAGGACCAGGAGTATTCATGAGCAGAAGATACAGATGTTGTGATGACTTGGAGAAAGTATATTCAAGAGGACCGGCTTCACACCCAATAAGCGATAGGATAGTAACTGTATGCGGAGTACTTTGGGTAGGCGTAGACCAGAGGGCGGTGGACGGTTCCTTCACTCTTGAGCGTCTCTTGGAAGGGCGACACCCCTACAGGAAGGGCAGCACCATGCACCAGGATATTTAGAAGAGCCACGAAGACCAAACTGATCTTGAACATAATTAATAACCAGAATCATATGAAGCCTTTTTTCTCAAGGATAAATAATGGTCAATGGTCATTATCTTTGAAGGGCTAATCAACCCCCTCTTAGAGAAAAGGTTTAGGAAATCATATTTACAGAAAGTCTAGTAACCAAGTTGTGGGAAATAAGCTTCTGTAAGCACATGCGTAATCCTTGATTGTTTTCATTTGTCCGATCTAGTTCATGCTGACAGCTGATGTAAAGGGGCGTTTACACGGTATGATTTTTCGTGCTAGATGTCTAGCATGCTTCTAACCTGCGCGCATGCTAGTTATCACGCAGGCTGACTCGCATACCAGAAGTGTTTACACGGGATGATAAAATAGCAAGGGACTTTGTTTAGTTAGTGTGGTTGGTCATTAGTGATTAGTGCTTCTGATTAAACAGGACAAAATGGATATGTTTTGAATGGCAAGCCGGCGCAAAAACCCGTCGACTGTAGTAAACCACATCACACTTGGTTTGTAAACTGAATCTCCACTGCACCCTGACGCTGTACTTGAACGGATTTTCCCCACTTCATGCCAGTACTGTGAGCGAATATTTTTTATTTTCAATTTGCACTCTTTAACCCCAAAATCATGTAATCCCATTTCAGAAACTATTCTATTAACTGCTTCATTTCGCAGCGTCTTATTTCTGTAGTCAACGCTGGTACTATCCCACAAAACAGACTCACTACCATACAAATTGACAAAATTCATGACAGTATCATCACTCCAACGGCGCGCCATGTTAAAAACCGTCGTACGTACACCAACTAGCACGACTGACTCGCACGAAAATCAAACACTGTTTGATCGCCGCCTTCGAGCATGCTAGGACCTGTCTAGCATGCTAACTACCGCTGCACGGGCTACTCCTTTGCGACTTAGCATGCTTGCCAGACATCTAGCACGAAAAATCATACCGTGTAAACGCCCCTTAACGTAAACATTAATGTGTAACATTTATAGCCAATAATGTAAGTATTTTTTAAAAACAGCAAACAGTCTGTGCTGAACGATCTTATTGCTTATTCAGTTATAGTTTAATGTAAGTATGAGATTATTACTCCACCTACCCCCCATAAAAGACCTAGTTACTTTTATAATTGCTCTGAAGACACAACGAATAAGGGAAAGCAGCCTTTTTGTATGTTAAATATTGAAGCCATAAATTCTCTAGAGATTTTAGTATTTAGGTCACAATTCAAGTATGGTCTCAGTTTTGCCGCAGTCGGGTCGCTTATATGTAACTATGTTTTGGATTTAGAATATAGCATCAAGGCTAAGTGACGTCATGGGCAAGCATTGCTCGATTCAAGCTAAAAGAACAGGCCTAGGCTCTAGCTGTATATACAGTTAGAACATTAAATTCACGTTTTTATATAAACTGACGAGCTATTTGTAGAGTTATATTTATATAAGAACAAATTATCAAAATGTGAGTACAATAAATGAAGTTTTGTAAACGTTGTACCCAACTATTGATCACATTTTGGCAGACACCGAAATTATTACTTGCAATACAACTTAGCTTCTGCACCCACGTGACGCCATCTGTTTACTCGCCCTCGTTTAGCCGCCATTATTTAACAAATGTTGAGTGTAATAGCTACTAGCCAGGTTGTACGCATGCACGCACCAGTAAAAACAGTACCAACCTTGCGTTTTATGAAAAAATAACCCGAAAGATAACTATCTGGCAGATAAATTCAGTTCATAATACGCGTAAAATATTAAAATGTCTGATAGCCTTTATCTGGTAGCTAATTTTAACCTCCCGATAGCAATATTTATGCGGTAGTCATAAAACCGGCCCTAAGTTATTTCATTCAAATTACTCTCTCTACATATATTTCCACCGCATTGTTGTCACTGTAGTATCCATACAAGTACCGTCAAATTGATATCAAACGCAAGACCTACTCGTCTAGATCAGTCACAGCCCTTCCCTTGGAAAACCATTAAGGTGGAGTGGAAAGGGACGCGAGAAAAATACACGGTTTTTGCATTTCTTATATCAAAACATATTTTAGGCCAAAACAAATCAAATATTTCTCCAGTGCAAACATATAGTTTTATTTTCTTCATATTATAACCTCAACATTTCTTGAATATATGTCTATGGTGTTCTGGAATTTAACGACAACTTTTTTTTTCTTTCATTTAAAAGGTTTGTTAGCTAATGCCACTATACTCATGATGGATATTCAGGAAATGTCAATATCCTCATGTGAAGAAAGTTAAACTTTGTTTGCACTGGTGCAATATTTTATTTATTTTAGCCAAAAAATGATGTTTTGCCATAAAAACTTCAAAAACAGTGGTCTTTTCTCGCATCCCCTTCCATCCCACCTTGGTGACCATTTGACCGATTGTCCAAGATAAAGGGAAACAACAAGGTGGTAGCGATACCAACAACAATTGGCGTCGAAAGCGCGGTATCTGAGGTTGGGGATCAGTAAACATCATAATTGCTGTCAGAAGTAGCATTTTAATGTCGTTAGTTACGATTGATATGGGGGTCGGGACGTTGATCGCTACAAGTATAAATAAATACCAGATATCGACTCGATAAAATTCAGTTATAATCTAAAAGTCACGTTTTGAATTATGTAACTATTTATATGTCTGACACCTTGGCTCAGTTGGTAGCGTGTCTCTTTACTGAGCCCCGGGTTCGATTCCCGGCACAGTCGAACAGTTAACCATTGGAGAAATGTGAGTTTCCCACTTCAATAAGATGAATTAACCGCCAGGGGGCTGGTTGTTGTGTCTGTTCTAGATTTAAGTTAGTTTATAAGTCGTGTGCTGATATAATCAATCAGTTCAGAAAGTGCAAGTTAAATACCTCAAATGAAACTATTTATAGGTACCATCATCGATTTGTTATTAAGATATAATGTCATCTTAACATTTTAGTTAAGTTATTTAGATGTAATAATTTAATTTTTATATTAATAGATTAACTTATATTACTTGAATTCACCATACAAATTAACAAATTTCATAATATTGATAATCTATTCTTAGTTTTGAACGTATGTAATGTTTTAAAATATTTTTTTTACTAGACTTGATTTAATATATACATACATGTTATTGAGATTAATATTCGATTTGAGAAACATATGAACAAATTTAATTAGAAAATATTCGACTCTGTTCAATTTGAACAATTTACAAAATAATATACTATCTCATTTATTGATTCAAGTGTGTAAGTAAATATTAGTTTCAATTCAAAATTGAAAATTGCATTCATACAGGTTTAACACTTTTAATATTAAACATGATAAAACACATTATTTCTATTTATATTCTTAATCATAAGAATATTAATATTATTAGTTACATCTGGAAACATCTTTCGAATGGAATATGTCTGCAATAAAACCCTAATGTTTCTAATTAATCATTCTCTAAATGGATATCCGTGACGTCAATAATATATTCTAAGAGAACGTGTCAAATAGTGTGAATTTTTAGAATATGCACTAAGCCCATTCACCAGAAAAAGAGCATGGAAACCAATATTACAGAGAAAGTTCAACACCGGTGCATTCATTGGGTCCACATCGAACCCTGATTCTCAAAGTTAGATTCAGGTGTACACAAGCTCTTTTAATTTTCATAGATATTATTATGAAAACTATACCGCAATTAGAAAAACTTCAAGACTATAGGTATTTAACATGCACTTTCTGAACCGACTGATTATATCAGAACACGACTTATAAACTAACTTAATTATAGAAGAAACACAACATCCAGCCCCCTGACCGTTAATTCATCGCTGTGGAAAGGGAAACCCATATTTAACCAATGATGAAATATTTGGCATGGCAGGACTTGAACCCGGGACCATTAGCTCAGTAGATAGACACACTACCGACTCATATAATGTGTCGGACTAATGTATTTCAACTTCTTGTGCTTTTACACTATTTGCTATTAGTGATGTGTTGTTCATGGAATAAACCCAGGTCTACAGCCTCTGAGAGAGGCTGGTTTGGGGACATTTATTCCAAACCTACCAAACATTTGAATTTCATTGTATCTTTACCCGACTCCACTGATACAATTTTTGTTCTTTAGGGGCAAGGTCTGACCTTCTTGTGAAGTTTTGACACTAACCTACATCTTAAGTGCGGCCGAAGGGAGCTCAAGTATTTTTACGGTGTTTATAGAATTGAAATTTTGTGACCAAAATAAATCAAATATTTCTCCAATAGCAACATAGAGTTTAGTTTTCTGCACATGCTAATATCAACAAATCTTGAATATCTGTCAAGGGTGTCCTGGAATTTTATTTAAAATGTTTTGACAAAATTCCAGGATACTCTTGACATATATTCAAGATCTATTGATATTAGCATGTGCAGAAAACTAAACTCTATGTTGCTACTGGAGAAATATTTTAATTATTTAGGCCCAAAAAATGTAATGGTATAAAAACTGTTAAATTACTCGAGCTTCCTTCTTCCGCAGCTTAATTAAGATTGATAATTTTGGTAAAAGAACATGAACATTCAAAACCATTCATTATCCTGATTTGTATTTTCTATTTGGTTTACAATTATCTGTGCACACCACAGCTGTATTTACCTTTTGTATAGGTCAACACTATCTGTTCACTGGCTTATATTGCTCGTAACTTAAAACAATGTTGCCACCAATGATATGAAACGATATTATAACAGTTTTCTGCCATCCTAAGGTGGGTGTGGAGGTTGGTAGAGGGAAGGAGGGTCTCCATTTTGGTTGAATGACATTTAGTTAAAATTCAATTCAATTCAATGTAATTTAATTTAATTCAATTTATACAATTGTCAACTAAAATAGACCCGTTTCACTCGTTGAATTTCCCAAGGTGTCACTTTTGCAATAGGCTGAAATTTCCGATGACGGGAATATCCGAGTTCGAATCCCATTCAGGCGTATTAAGAGTGGCAAAATATTATTTATTTGGTCTGCATACTTGTAAATAAAGAAACATTTTATCACCCTAATGATGCTGATCTCAAAACTTACCACCAACTTCATGATATGTCAGCGACAGATTGTAGTGGCTGTCGAAAGGTCTGCGCCTCCAATCTCTTGTCGCAAGGAAAGAAATGACGAGGTGACGCGTGGAGTGTGTATTTATACCTTACCATAAGCTGTCCTTGGTTACCTTCACATCATCAACCCTTGTGACCCCATCTTCAATTGTGTGGAGTAAAAAAACCTGCACATTTTCTTTACGAGCTTAAATAAATGCCGTTACCTGTGAGAGTTACACAAACCTGTGTGCTTTCCAGCAACTTCTTAAGAGAGCGGTGTTAGCGTCTACAGGGACAATGACGTCTTCGGAAGATTACATGTTTGTTTTTGTGTCATTAATAAGTGTAAGTTCATGGTTGGTCATGTCGGTTACATAATACATTGGCCACACAGTGTTGTACTCAACCGCTACATCACTGTACCAACTGTCGGAACAGTATATTATTTGCACGTCAAACTAACTTAGCTTAACACAAGTCGCTGGTACAGTAGATTATACCGCATTGTACACTATTGTACATTTAAACATAACAAGTATAATACGAGCAGAATTAAGAGGAAATGTACCCGAATGTACACAGGGATGAAACGGAGGAGGGGGGCACATTATTTAATAAATACAGCCTTGGTAGACCTAACTGGAATTTGAACCCAGACTTTACGTTGTTGGCACAACAGACACGATGAGACTGGCGCTTTAGTCCACTTGTCCATTAATGGAAGACACCTTCACTACTACACAGGTCAATGAATTTTAAAATAAAATATTATTTAACTATATGCCTGTGCATCCTAAAATATATGATTGTTTATGTTACTTTCGTATTCTCTTGTTACTTCACACGTGACCTAAGAGCGTTCATCATAGTAGGCCCAACTCAGCTCGCATCTGCGTTTGTGTGTGTGTGTGTGTGTCTGTGTGTGCGCGCGCACGCGAGATGTGCGAGTGAAAATAAAAGAAAAGACCAGAAATGTGTGCAGTCCATTCTTATTCGAATGATTACTCGAAATTTTCCTCGATGACGATATTGGAAAAAGGGACAAAGATTTTTTGTTAATAACTACAGTATGTCCGTGTTATAACAGAATGATCCGCCTCGGTGGCGTAGTTGGCTAACGCGCTTATCGTTTGAGCTCAACTGCTGAGGACGGGGAGATCGAGGTTCGAATCTCGGTCGGGTGAACTGGGGGTGGTTTTTCCTAAATGGTTTTCCACTCTCCCTCCACGCCAATGCAGGTTCACTTCCTCTAATACAACCTTCCCAATTCCTAATCCATTAGAGTAATTAGTACTTAAAAGCGTATAACCCGAACGGGTATTAAGACGCAGTGCTAAATATTATTAAATATTATTATTATAACAGAATGAATATTTGTGCACAATGCCTATCTGTGAAGACATTCCAAAATGGCCAAAACGGACTTTTCAATTCAGGTTTTATTCAAGTATAATTTAATATTTCAGCAATATTCAGTATTAGAAACTTCTATTAAACTCTTTAGCTCCATTGATGTTTAATAAGAAATGATACACGTTCAATAGTGTTCGTGTAAGTTTAAGATTTCTAGCCGACTGTATCGCAGAGTTAATTGGCATGTGATGCACGTTATTAATTCTAAAGAGTGTAAGATATTCATCATTACGTGCTAATAACCGAACTCAAGTATGGTAGGAATTTCATAGAAAGAAACTTTTAGAAAATACCAACTTTTTGTTCAACATTAATATCATTTTACATTATATATAAAACATCGCAGGTCAGCCTTTTACCTCCGTGTCATTTGAATTGAATAATTACATTAATTACTTACAGTTTATTTACCTTAACAACAGTACAGGAAAAACATAAAATAGCAAGTTTGACTCCTTATAACTTGTGAACTGTAACAATTTGAAACCATTGAATCATTATTTATAGCTTATAATTATACACTTGTTATAATTGTGCAGTAACATCCTGATGGTCGAATTACTCTAAATGAACAACGTAGTCAACAATAAGTTTTTGGGGACCATGGTTAGAGTCCCGGGTATATTAGCGTAGAAATTTACTGTTGGTATAAGATCTGTTATCTGATTATTTAGTTTTTATACTTTAGTGTTAGGTGAGTAATACGATTACTCTCCTATATTAAGTTTGTATGTAATTATTGTGCCCAAATAATTTATGTTTAGAAAGCGCTTTCTAAACACCTCAACAATATGATGATAGTAACAACAATAATAATAGTAATATTATTATTATTATTAGCACCGCGTCTTACTACAGTAATAATATTAATGTTTGCTGTGGGTAGTCTGTACAGGTGAGACATGCGAGCTGTGTGACCTTGAACCAGCGCGCCTTGTAATGATTGAATGCTTGGTTCATGGAGATCTTTTATTCCGTCTGTAAAAACTTGACATGCGTCACATTATTTTATTTAACTTTGTGAAGAAACACAAATTCATGGCTGTGGTTTTGGTAGGTAGGGGTGACTTGGTGGTCTAGGGGTAAGGTGTCGGACTTCTGTGCTGGGGTCCGGGTTCAATCCTCGGTCCCGACACAGATTTATCTAATTACTAAACCCTTCCTTCACCTCTGACAAGACATCTTGTGAATGTGGGGAATTCCAGGCCTCCACTCGTGGTTCAGATTCCACGTTAAACTGTAGGTCCTTCATTTCATCTCACAATCACCCAACCATTACACATTAGCGTAAGTGCGTATAGCCCAAACGGGTAGTAAGACGAGGTGCTAATAATAATTGGTAGGTAGGGAAAAAATGTACACGATATAGACAACATTAAAACGATCATTCACAGGTCGATTATATTCAAGGGGTATAGAAATCAACCTTCAAATTATTATTATTAGTATTATTATTATTAACACTGCGTCTTACTACCCGTTCGGATTGTACGCACTTACGCTCATGTATAGTAGGGTGATTGTGAGATGAAATGGAGGACCTACAGTTTAACGTGGAGTCCGAACCATGGTGGAGGCCTGGTCATTCCCCACATTCACAAGATGTCTTGTCAGAGGTGAAGGAAGGGTTTAGTAATCAGATAAATCTGTGTTGGGACCGAGGATTGAACCCCGGACCCCAGCACAGAAGTCCAACACCTTACCCCTAGACCACCAAGCCACCCCTCCCTACCTACCAAAACCACAGCCATGAACTTTTGTTTAGGCATTTAGGGTGATTGTGAGATGAAATGGAGGACCTACAGTTTAACGTGGGATCCGAACCACGGTGGAGGCCTGGCATTCCACGCATTTACAAATTGTGATTAATACACGTCTTGTCAGAGGTGAAGGAAGGGTTTGGCAATCAGATAAATCTGTGTCGGGACCGAGGATTGAAACCCGGACCCCCATCTCAGAAGTCTGACACCTTACCTCTAAACCGCCAGTCGGTTTAGAAAGTGCACGTTCAACACTTCAAATAATAGGTCTACTAATAAAAATGTATGCTCACTGTGAATTCGGATGTGATTTCGTCATTTGTTTATCTATATTACGCTTTAGGTTTGATGATGGCAATTACTTAGACTTTTTTTTACATCAATGATTGTTTCTAGCCTGTGGTTTAGGTCAGTTTTTTATTCAAGCAATATAATTCCCACCACCGGCTTGCTAGGTCTGTCGTAGCTTAAAATACCTTTTAACCTAACTTAAGACTAGGACAGGCATTACATCCAGTCCCAGGCCGTCAACTTATCACTGTGAAAGGGTAAGCCCATATTTTAATTAATGATCCATTTTCCACCATTCTGGTATTTGAACCCGGGACCTTTAACTCAGTAAGTAAATAAGCTACTATTAGAGCTAAGATAATGACTTAGACTAAACAATATATATATATATGTATATATATATTTTTAAGTGGTTCTTTTAGATTTTTAATCAATATTTTACCATGCTGGGCAACTTACCGTCTGGGCATATTCTCGCCAATTATGTAAGGCCTTTCTGCTGTTTCCCATAAGCAGGTTACAAGTACAGATTGGTGCTGACTTCCATACACAATGAGGTTGTATTTACAGAATGAGAGCGTTCATACTAAAAGCGCCTTGCATTGACAGATATCATTAATTAAAGGGTGATATTCGTAATCAAATTTCCCACTTAAATGTATTCGTTTTTTCGTTTTTTTTTAATAATTCTGGATGAAGACTGTCTCAATAAATAAAGACTCATCAGATGATAAGCTAGACATCCTAGTTGCAGCATTATACAGGGACAACTAACAGGTTTAGGATTTTATCTGCGTCCTTTGTGTACACCGACAAGTGACGAACTTTGGCGCTGGCAATCAGGAAACCGATAACGTTCTTTCTGGTCAAATCTTCCCTCTGGAACTGTTGGATAGAAGCGTCTAGCAAAGTGTGTTTATGAAGATTTTTGTTTTTTGAATCACAGGTAGCAGTCGCAAACCCATATCTACATGGTATGGGGATGGATACAATTAAGTTTAACTGTCGAAACGAGGCTGTAGGAAAATATATATTTATTATTTACTAGATTTTGCACGCGATTTCACTTGCATTAAATTATTAGGGTAGATAGCCTCTTTTTTTCCAGCGAATCATCTACACCACCAAATCTTTGTATGTCAACGATGCACCATATTAACGACTACCTGCACTAAGGAACCAAAATAAATTATTTGGATTTTTTGAGTCCTTGAATCAAGATTTGGTATCTTACTTAGAGGCATTGTTTCAAAGATCACCAAAATAAAGAGTTTAAATTTACTATCTAATAAACCTTATCCATCCGCAAAACTATAAAATAACTGTAAAAGTACCTAAATTTAAGACGCAAATGCAAGCACGGTACAGTGGCTCTCTTGTTAAAATGAACACCAAAATAAATATTTTAAATCTACTATCTAAAAAACCAAAACAAAGTAAATTGAAAGAAGCATTATATTGTGAACGCCCCATCACACACACACACACACACACACACACACACACACAAACACACACACACACACAAATTGTTCTGTTGACTTTGTACCAGAGAAGGATCGAATCCTATATTTCTCGAATCTAGATGAATCTCAAATCCGAATTCTAGATTTTAGTTAAAATCTCAAATCTAAATTCGAATCCTCGAATCTTAGAAAATCTTCAATTTCAGTTAAGGCGATTGGCCCTTTTCATTTGGCGGGGAAATGCAGATCCGTGGGAACAAACGTTTATCTTTAAGAATGTTTATTGTTTTGCAATTTTCTTTTCGAAAACGGTTTGTTCAAGAATAGAAGCATGTTGATTAAGCTATACTTTTTATATACACACCTCCTCTATAATTTTAACAGTGCTCAAATAACGGTATAATTCACATTTTTAAATAGAAAAATGCCGGCTGCATAACAAAAAATAAGAAAATGTAATACCTAATAAACATCGATACATTATCTTAGAAGAAGTGTTGAAAATATTATTATACAAATCTCAGTCGTTCTTGAGAAAACTTATATTTCCAAACGTATGATTTTTCCTCAAGACCTGTCTGGTAGCTAACGCTATCTACGTTTTCCATGATCCATCTGTTCTTGTTGGTGCGGAAGGATACTTTGGTTGGTTGTTAAACCACGCCTTTCACCCTCCCACCCACCATCCCACAAAATAGGTTTTATAATTGCACTTGACAGGGCCAAAGGCCCTAAATAAAATATTTGGAATTTAATTTTTAAAAGTTGTTTAAGGCTTGTTGCCATTGACCAATGCTATTTTGTTTATCATTTCTATTACATCGTAAACAACAAAGAAAAAACATTTGAGTAAATACTTTCTTATATTATCATAATTAAATGGACTTGAACACAAGTTCAAAATAAGGTTACCAATATTTTTTTAAACTTTTTTTTAACGAGTTTTTGTTAATTATTGAAATCATTAACTTAGTATTTTAGAATATATTTTTTGTTTTGTTTCAAGGCTAAAAAGTTGTGTTGTAGGTCCGGTAACAAGAGCCGGCCCATAATATTTTATTGAGCGTATGATAATGTGGACCAGAATAACCAATCAGAGTGGTTCCTGACAGGTGACTTGACGTTATCTCGTCAACTTCAGGGAGGGCTTGCAACAGAGCAAGGCTGGTCAACATTTCGAGTGAGTGTCTGATTCATCAAGCAGTTTCAGAGAAATAAATGCGCATGCTTACGGCAATTTAAACATCATAAAACAAATATGTGTAATGTTTAGTCTTCATTGTTAATTATACAGTAAAATCTTCCATATCCTGGCTTCTAATATCCGAAACGTGGCATATCCAAACCGGTTAGCCGCATTTTTGTTTATGTAGGCATATTTGATTAATATTTGAGCTGTTATTAAAGGTTTAACATCAGTAAAACAATTATTTGTTAAGATATACAAATCTAATTGAAAGTCAAAAGAAAATTTCAGGTTTTTTCTAACAAGAAATGATAAATTTAGTTTCGTTGTGTATTTAACTTTGTTATATTTAATAACCATTTATTTAAATACAGTATGTGCATACTTATACAAAAATACTTTGATGTAACTATGTATGTTATGTTTGTTTTTTTTACCTTTTAACTCTTCATATCCGAAATTTTGACTGTCCGAAACGTGTTCAGCTCCTTTTATTTATGTTATTAGAGGTTTTACTTTAGTTATAAATTATTAAATTGAAAATAATAGTACGGCGAGCTAGATGACAAAACAGTTGTTTTTGTACGTGCTATCCAAAGAGAAATATTTGAAAACATTTCTAGGAAAACTCTTTGGACAATTTTTCTGAGCTGTTTTACAAAATTGTTATCTCACAAAATCGTTCGGATTTATATAGACATAATGGTGTGCATCTTGTCTACAGCATGCGTAGCCTGATAGTGGAGGGCTTAGTCAGTACTAATGTAACGTTGCATAGGGTATCCTCGAATGTACTAATCGTACATTCTCCCCGTGGAGGCTCTTTCCATGTCCTGAAGGGATTATGATAATAGTGAGTATGTGGGTGTGGAATCAGTAGAAGCACTTAAACATAACTTAAGTCTATTCAACCAAAACCTGGTTACCGTTGGGGTAATTCCCCGGTCAAGAAAAACATCCAAAGTATTAGCCTGGAATCGAGCCCAGGACTTCTATGTTAGTAACCACGTGTGCTGACCACTACACCATGGCTCGGTTGATTCATAGAAGTGATAATCATATACATATACATCTGTAAATTCTTATTATCCGGGTAGGCAAGATACCCCTGACTATAAGTCTTTAAGACACTGTTCAAATTTCATCCTACCAGAGGTCAGGAAGTCACAAACAAATGTTTATAGGAAGAGCCTTTTAAAATTAAAAATATGTAAATTTTTCCTCGGCCAAAATTGATAGCAATATAATATTTCACTGGAGTTATTTTATAGATATTGAAAATATTTATCAAAAATAATATCTGCAGGTCACATACATTGGCGTATGAATATTTGTTAGAAGATCCAATAATATTTATAGTGTTAGATTAGAGTCTTACTATGAAAATATCACCTTAGTATTGAATAAACTAAATTTTAAGATACAAAAATGGTGTAAGCAAGTAGAGTCAAATGGGGCATGTGACCCCACAAATAATACTAGCAAAAACTTGCCCAGGCTTGAAAATAGATATGAAAAAGGTTTACCACCACATACATTTAAAGTGCCCTTAAAAACTATCATTATGTATAAAGTTCATAACTAATAGCAAGGTCCCTTAAATTACTTAAATCACTGCCATTAGCTACCCTAAAATAATATAAGTAGCTTCTGTAGGCATTTAATATTAATACATTTTTTTTCTGTGGTGGTTCGGAGAACTTGTCCCCCAAACGACCCCCTCAGTAAAAATTCATTTTGGCTAGAGCCTTGCTTGAATGACTCCCCGAAAATAAATCTCTAAATGTAGCATAGAAACAGTGTTGTTAAACAACAACAAAAAATTGAGATAGTTCAACGACGGGAATCCCCACCTTAATCTCAGTGGGGGCTAACCTTCATCCTTACCAACCTACAACACCAATTTACATACCGTCGTAGGCACCATACAAACTGCTAGACAACAAACTGCTCGACAAGCTATAAAAAAATATTTGGAGGGCTGGGTGGGTCAAGTGGCCGACACGACTTGGACCAACTGCTAGACAAGCTCAAGTATAGGGGTACAAAGTGATAGACAACCAAGTGGTCGACACGAGAGAACAAATCTGTAAAAAGACCAACTGCTAGACACCCAGAAACGACATGGACCAAGTGATCGACACGAGCTGGACCATGTGATAGACAAGCTCCCATATAAGAGGACAAAGTGATAGACAGCCAAGCGGTAAACACGAGAGGACAAACATCGAGATGAATCCACTTAAGAGTGGCTCAAGTGACAGACAAGTTATTTCAAAACTAACAAAGTGATAAACATGGGCTTAGAAAGTTGTGTAAAAGGATGGTCTGGATCCTCCTAGAAATTGCTGCTCTCCCGACACCCTAGATTTAACTAGCCCAAAAAGGGTGAGGTCCACTTATATGTGCATAAATTTTAACCATCGTGTTTTTAATTTTAATAATGTACTTACACATTGCACTCTTTAAAATATATTTTCTAACACTAGTTAAGTTATCATTTCGAATAAATAATAAGTTTTGATACATACAATATGGTATCTGAAAATAAATAATGTTTTTCTGAATGAAACGAGTTATCGGATCTGAGGAAAGGAGACAAACGTTTTGTTATAAATGGTAAAAATTAAAGAACTAACAAGATGAAATAAAATCTTATATAAAAGAGCAACTCCCAGAAATTAAGTTGGTAGCTTATGATCAGGGTTCGATTCCGGTCAGGTACAGTGAGGGTGATTTTTCTTAAAAGGTTTTCCACTCTGCCACCACGAAAATTCAGATGCACCATACATAAATTTAATCTTCCTCATTCTCAAAATAGTGCCGTAATTAGTAAATAAGCGTATAACCCGGACAGGTGGTAAGACACATTGCTACCAAAAAAATCTAATTGCACTAATGGATTAAAGAATAAATGTAGTTATTATAAAATGTGTACTCTCATTTGCATGTAGGAAGAATGTAAACCATTAATTAAATATCACCCTCCGTACACCCGGGTGGATTTGAAGCCTGATATCCCCATCATTGACAGTCCAGTCTAGTTTGAGAATGACGCCTTAGACCATCAACCATCAAAGCTAAGAACATTTTGTTGATGTTGCGTTAGCACCGGGTTTATTAATGTGTTAGGATAAGGAGCTAAGCTATGATGGAATAATCCCGCATTAGTGTAAAAGTTAGATGTAAAAACCACAAGGGTGGTAGATATCAGCCCAATCCACTCAGTCGGAATGATTACTCTTATTCAAGCTACTCTAAAACCTTATTAGACCGCGTGACAAACGGTATGAGTGTATGGTTGTTACAAACTGTCAAATGCAATTAATATCGGCAAATAAAATACTCAACAAAGTTATTTTATATTTACTATTTAAATATGTGTATTGCTAAAGGTATTTAAAAGCGCAGACGTTATTTCGATGCGGATATTGGCCTAAATTAGGTGTATTTTACTAGATACTGTGTATGTACTATGTTGAATCGAGTACAGTTCACCAAATAATAATGATCCTGTCATTTTGCAAGATTGTAAATCTAAAGTGTGTGAACTTGTTTTTAAATCAAGTCAAGAAAGCTAGTATAAATATTTTACTAGTATGTAGCTCACGCGTTTGAAAAGGTAGGTGCATTTTTGAACATTTTTCCGCTCCCCACCACCCCTCATTCCTCTTGTTCTGTTTCTATATAACCCGCTTCAGGGGTAGCATGTTCTAAGGCATCCCACTCGCAATAGACTAGACTGCCGATGACAGGAAGATCGGGGTTAGAATCTCGGTCGGGTGTACTGAGGGTAGTTTTTCATAAATGGTCTTCACTCTCCCACCATGCAAATAAGGGTAGCCTACACCTAGCAAACAGTGTTATTTAGGAGGTCAAACAATACTTACACCTAGCATAGTGTTATTTAGGAGGTCAAACAATACCTACACCTAGCATAGTTTTATTAAGGAGGTAAAACAATACTTTCACCTAGCATAGTGTTATTTAGGAGGTAAAACAATACTTACATCTAGCATAGTGTTATTTAGGAGGTCAGACAATACTTAGACCTAGCAAACAGTGCTATTTAGGATTTTAATTAACTGTTCTGTCACTTAGCCCACTCTTAACTGGATGATATCAAAGTTTGTCGAGCCGTTGGTACTCTCGTGTCGACCACTTGGTTGTCTGTCACTTTGTACTCCTATACTTGAGCTTGTCTAGCAGTTGGCCCAAGTCGTGTCGGCCACTTGACCCACCCAGCCTTCGAAATAATTGTTTTCATTTTGTCTACCGGTTGTCTGTCTATCACATGATCCAGCTCGTGTCGATCACTTGGTCCATGTCGTTTCTTCGTGTCTAGCAGTTGGCTGTGTACCACTTTGTCCTCTAGTGTCGGCCACTTTGTTGTCTATCACTTTGCCTGCTCCCACCGTGGTAGTAAGTAGGTCCGACGCGACAACAGAAGGCAAAGCTTGATAAGCTAAAGTATGATTTTGGTAGGAAGAACAGTAGAAGTTAGTTACTAAAGTTAATAAAACAATTTTTATATATTCATACGTCAAGTCATGTTATTTGGAGTTGTCACTTTTGAAATATATTATCAATACCTATAAAATAACACAATATACAATAAAATTTAATCAATATTGGCCTTAAAGTAATATGTTTGAATTTCCTCTACTGTTCTTCCAACCTAAATCAGGCTCTATCGGCCTGTTGTGAGCTTTGGGAACTACTCGTGTTTAAATTATGGTTCTATATGGCGAGACATTTTATACTGAAGGATCTTCTATCTCAATGCTTTATAACATTTCAGAAGAGATTCTAAATTAAGTTTTACCCAAGGAGCCTTATCAGAGATAAGGTAAGACTAGAAAATGAAATGTATAATTTATTAGACCACAAAAAATTTGAGAAAAATAAAACAATAGTCAGACAGTAGGGTAAGAATTACCAGTTGCGATATTAAGAAGATTGAAAATATTAAGTTGAGAAATGTTTAAACCATTTTTAGAATTAAAATATTAAATACAGTTAAAATAGTTTAATAGTTTAAAAAAATAAGCATACATAATAAGTTAGAGTATTATGTGTCTAAACAATTAAGCTACAAATTAAAATGAATATTTATTCTATGTAGATTTTAATTTATAATATTATATTTGTCATATAAGTGAAAATAAAAAAATAGAATATTATAATGTTTGAAAAAAATAATATTTTATATTTAATGCCTAATACTCTCTTTATCTACACTGGCCTTTCCGTATTTAATTACACCAAGGGAGAATGAACTAGGAAGGTGGAATTTAAAGGAAATGCTTGCAAGGAGTAGTGGGCAACCATTCAAGAAAAAAACACCTATAGCACACCCAGTCGAGATACTAACCTCGACCTCCCTGACACGGGAAAACCATCGATGAGTTTGACATTTAATCTGCGTGCTCACCGATCCGGGTATAATAGGTTTATTAACTATGTAAGCCTCGAATATTATAAACTATTTTTTTAATGATAAATCATAATATAACATCTATATAATTATATATGTATATATTTATATATATATATATAATATAACATCTATATAATATAACAAAATTTCGATCATTTTATATAATTATTATATAAAATAATCGAGATTGTGTCCGGCTATACATGTTAACGTTTCTTATCCAATTTTGACTAAGATTTATAATTAATTCAAGCAGTGCTTGGCGGCTTTATTTTGTCAACATTAATATCCAATTTCGTGAGGATTGTACAGTTAGGTGGGAGGATGTTAGAAAATGAACACAAAAGTAAACAGTAATTCGCAATGATGTTAAGTAGCTTTCCTTCTGTAGACTAAAATAACCTACTTGGAAACAAAGTACAATTACTAAGTGTGGTGGTTTATATATATATATATATATATATATATATATAT
>CABEEJ010005870.1:30378-45363 GCA_901482245.1 Timema douglasi | reverse complement strand
TCTTTTTTTAATTAGTTGTTTGAAGTAAGAGTAAGGGGTATTCCTAGATGTAATGGACTCTGGTGCGTAAGGTGGGATGGAAGGGGACGCGATAAAAAATAGTATTTTGCAGTTTTTATGGCAAAAATAAATAAGATATTGCTCCAGTACAAACATAGAATTTAATTTTCTTCACATTGTGAGCTCAAAATTTCTTGAATATCTGTCAAGGGTGTAGCGGAATTTAATGACAACTTTTTCTAGTCATTTAAAAAGTTTCTTATCTAATGTTTTCTCATGATGGATATTCAGGAACTTTTGGTATCAACCTTGGAAAAAAATTAAACGCTATGTTTGTACTGGAGCAATATTTAATTTATTTTGGCAAAAAAAAAAAAGTTTTGCCATAAAAACTGCAAAAAAACTAGCTTTTTCTCGCATCCCCTTTTATCCCACCTTAAAGAAAGACCTTTGTAAGTCGACCTTTACCAAAACGTTTAGAAACTCTAAGAAATTCCATGTTATTTAAGAAGTGATTTGTTTTGTTATTTTAAAATATGGCTCACGCTATGATGAAAGCACACGGTATCAACTTGTTTCTATTGGTCTTTAAAAAAACATATTTTTTAGAATATTTAGTTACACATTGTATGAAAGGTATAGTTAGTTAATTTTCAACTATCTTAAAAGAGATATGTCGCACTTCTGAGCTTAAGGTGCATGTCAAGAAATATATATTTAGCTTTACTCAAACATATAACATTATTTTTAAAGGCATAACAACAAAAATTTATGTTGGTTTTGGTGACTTGAGAGCTACCACTCCCAAAATAAATATCGCAGTGAGTATATTTAGCCTCCGCGCAGCTTTGATTATTTAGGTAACAAAAGTAATAATTATGACAAATTATGACTAGTATACTATACTATACTATACTAGTCATACTAGTATGGGAGAGGTGTATATTAATTACGTTTTTAAAATGATATATATTAAGAATGTTTTTATAATTTAACCAATTAATTATTACATATTAATAACAAATATATTTTGTGAAATTGAAACAAATACATTATATTTTAAATTGTGATCACAATTTTTTTTAATCATTATTTATTGTACCTACGGGTTTTTTCCCCCAACACCCTCTACTAACTAGAGATTCTGATTTCTTAAAGAGCTCATCCTACGAGAAACGTGTAGATTACTCTATATAAATAATAGCACGGCTCAAAACATGCCCCATAGTGCGGTAACCTAGAGTCTTAATTAAAAACAGTGGATATGAGGAAAATGAAACCATTTTACTATGACTTTATAAAATAAGGAACGTACTTGGATGGTACATTTTGCTTATCAGCTAATCCTATAACCTGCTAATAAATTCCACGGTAGGAATTACTCTCTGAAAGGTCTTTTTTCTTACCCATATCCTACTATATAATAGATAGCTGGTAGGGAAAAAGGCCTTTCAGAAAACAATTCCTACGGTGAACAGGCTATAATTAAAATATGTTATCATCACAGATTATTATTCTTTTCTTGTTTTCTGCTAATTTATAATTTCAAAACATTACTATTGTAACAATCTCAATGATGATGTTTTAGAAATATTATTGCACCTGTTTTAATTGACTTAATTCATGATAAATTAGTTTTTCCTTGAATAAATTATCTTGATGTTATGTTTTTATTATTTTATTTTGTTTAACTGACCAAAGAAGTTGTACCAATCACTTTAAGTAAGTATAACATCCAAGTACGTTCCTTATATTATAAATACATTTTACTGTAGTTAACTATTGCGGAAAAAAAAACACCTAGCCCTAACCAACAGTTTTACAGAGCTTAGCTTTGATGATGTCAAGTAATTTTTTAGAAGATCACACTGGTTCAGTGGTTATATATCCATAAAGGTGGGATCTTAAACAGCTGTGTAAACATAATATGTGATCGCAAGGTTAGGGCTACATAGGCCTCTATACGGTACGTTGTTAAGTAAAATTACTTGAAATATTTTGACTTAACTGTCAAATGTCATTACAAGTTTTTTTTTAAGTTTTGTTCTCCCGTGCCAGTGGCTACATGGTCTAAAAATGTACACATTTAGTTTGGTTTGTCGGTGACTGGGAGATCCAGGTTCCAATCCCGGCCGTGTGTACAAAGGCTGTTTCTTTCCTATATGGACTACCACCCTCACCCCACTCAAATGCGGGCACATTTCATATTTATTCTCTACATATAGCCTCTTTCACATTAGCGTAATTACATAAAACACTGTCTATTATAAATGAGAATTTAAAAGGGGAGTAATAAATTGTTACGACCAAGGTTGGGTGATTTTCTATCAAATTATTTATCACTTTGATTGAGCCATTGCCCTCTTCACTCTGACGCAGGTTAATTTCCTCGAGTTTAATCTCCTCATCCCCACACCTTACATTAGGCGGTTGATTGAAAACATTATGATTCATAATACATTTTAGAAATGTTTCGGGTAGGCTATATTTACCTCCCTTTAGGGTAATATAAAAAAAATATTATTGAGTAAGGTTGACAATTTTGGCCATTTGGATAATATATCAAGCTTTGACTTGAAAATACGGGCTTCAATTTCAACCAGAGGAATTAAAAAGTTTGTTTTATTTTTCCTTCCAATTAAATATCGGCTGAGTTAATCTCGACAATACTACCAATCCAAGTAATGCTCTTGTGTAAAGACCCGTCTCACAAAAACAAAATGAAATAAAAACATCAAAAAGAATCGTGAATACCTTTAAGTTATTTTCACCAAACATGAAAAATATTCCGATGACGAAGTATAAACGTTTATAAAAAGAGATTACAACGTCTCGTTTACATGACTCATTCTTAATTCATGGAAGCTTGCTTGTGAACGATGTTATATTGCGCCTGGCAAAATGTAATCACCACCCCCAACCCCATCAGGGTCGAAAGTTATTTCAAACATTGGCCCATTAGAAACCGTGAAAATAGATCTTGCAGCTTTACAATTGTAAGGTATTAAACTCATACAAATTCTTAGCGTAAGTTTCACAAACTATACATTTTAGAGACCCTGATTTGTAATAAATACAACTATTGGACTTGGTTAAATAATTTTTAATATTTCAGTGTGAAGTCGTTGAAGAAAATGTTTTTATTTGTCTAAAAATAATAACGATAAACTATAATTTGAGTGGTAGAGGGAAATGAATATAAATATTTATATGTATATATTTTTAAGCACCGCGTCTTAATACCCTTACGGGTTATACGCCTTTGTACTAGTTACACTAATGGGTTAGGCCTTAAATCTTGCGGACAGGGAACTTCTATTGGTCATTGGAATATTAAGAAGGAACCTATTCGCTTCAGTGGCCGAATGGTCTAAGGCGCCACACTCGTGTTAGACCAGCCTGCTGACGACGGGCAGAACGAGGTTCTAATACCGGTCTGGTCTCCTGAAGGTGGTTTTTCCTAAGTGATTTCCCACTTACCTTCTAAGCAAATGTTGGTATATTACCTCTGAAATGCTCATTTCCTCATCCCTACCCCACTAAAGTAATTAGCTATCATTAATGTGTATAATCTGAAAAGATAGTAAGACGCGGTGGAAAAAAAAAAGATACAAAAAATAAGTAACTTGTAACAATACAATTGATAACTAAACGGTTTTTTTTTTGAAATTTAAGCCAACAACGGAAAAGAACGATGGCG
Organism: Timema douglasi; assembly: GCA_901482245.1. NCBI lineage: Eukaryota > Metazoa > Arthropoda > Insecta > Phasmatodea > Timematidae > Timema > Timema douglasi. The sequence continues at coordinate 41,663 of CABEEJ010005870.1, read as the reverse complement.
TTTACTGCTATGATTAAATATGTATTGTTTTAGTATCGTTCATTCGCATTTAAATTAACAAAAAATTATAGTTAATAACATTTAAGAGGTAAACTAGTCAATTTAGTGAAAATATTCCATTTCTTTAATTAGTAAGCTAATAGGTCTACATTAAAAAGTGCCACAATAAATTTTAAGGTACAATGAGAGAGAGCGCGATTTTAAGTATGCATTTTTACGGTTTTATATTCAAAATATCCCCTTTTTTTTTTGCCAAAATAAATACTGCTTCTTTAGGTACTTTTAGTAAAACCATCCACACATAGTAATCTCAACCGTTAAAGAATATTTTGTCTTGGAAATAGTGGCATCTGAACATAATCTGTAATGAGGGAGGGGGGGGGGAGATCGTTGTCAAGTTTTGCGATGACAAATATTCATTAACATAGGTCTGTTTTAATTTTGATCCTTCCTATGATCGTTATCATAACTTTACAAAGTAAATATAAAGCTATAACCTCAATAATAATTGCAACCCAACCAAAAAGACGTCACGACCCCCAGGATGGAAACCAATTATTAACAGGCAATGAATGCCCCAGTAATGGTGATAAGTAGACAAGAGAACGATAATATATCGATGTATTCGTCTAGGACGAAGTTAAATGTTGAATACGCCGATCTTGAGGCTGACCTAGCTTACCACTCGCCTTCTCGACATGAAGCATTCAAGAAGATCTGATGTAGCCGACGATCTAATGCACTTTGCTTGTTACGATTAGGATTTCATCTTGAAGGACGCTACAATGTCGATTAGGTTCAGTTTCAAACTTGATTAATCTTAAGACAAGTTTGAAAGAAAAAAGTGACGTTTAATAATATTACTGAAGCACGTTGGCAAATACCGTTCACGCTTTTTAGAAAAATACAACAGAGATTTTATTTTTTAACTTCTGATTTTGTTTCATATCGTCTTTGACTCGAAGGAAAACTAAATGCAAACTTGCTTAAGTGAATTAAGTAACTACATGAACTATTTAACATTAATTTTGAAAAAAAAAGTTCGTGCTACAACGGATAGCTTGTGAACATTTGTTCTTTTTTCAAGCTCAAGATGTGATCCGAGCTATATGAAAAAAAAAGATTGAAAGCATTTACGTTGCACGAACTTGTACACACATTTCTAAAAAAACGGGGAAGGGGAAGTAATTTTAGCACAGTGCCTTATTACTCTGGGGTGTACACATTTTAAATAAACGAACGGGATAAATAGATTTAAGGACGGTAAAATTTTGAAAACTCTACCCGAGTTTGCGTGTAGGTGTAGGTAGTGTGAGGAACCATTATTAAAACAAATAATTCAATACACTCGGCCAGGACTCAAACCTCCGACCTCCCCGTCACCAACTAGACTAGATGAGACTGACGTTTGGCACATGTGTCCATCAATCTTAAGAAGGAGAAGAGGCGAAGGGAGAGCAGAAATGCTCCCCAAAATAGAAAAAAGATTTTTTTTTACTTCCGACCTGTACGAAACAAGGTGGAGAAGAGGGTTGGTTCCACCAAGCCACAGCATTGAAACATGCCATCACTCTCTTTCACTCACTCCTTTTACGCCATTAAACGTAACACAAGTAGCGCGGTAAACCAACGAATGGGAGTAGGGTGCAACTCCACCGGATTGGATTCTAGAACCATCTACGCTGAGCCAGGTACATTAGCTAGGGAAACGACTGAGAGCCACTTTAACTCCATGTTGACTTTTTTTCGAAAAAAACTTTTCTACCGAGTCTCCACGGATGAATGAGAAATGGATGTCTACGTATGAGGTTTTACAGAGGACCAACAATACTGGAGTAGGATTCTAATAAGAAGGACCGTTTAGAAAATATATATTTTGTTACTGCCAATATGTACGAGACCCACTTCGGTGGCCACATGGACTAAGGCACTACTTTCGCAATAAACTAGAATGTCAATGACGGGGAAATCGTGATCCAATTCAAGTCGGGTGTACTAAGGGCGGTTTTTTTCTAAATGGTCTGCCTCACTCTTCAAGAAAATGCAGGTACAATGCGTCTAAATTCAACCCTCCTCAACCCTAGCCCATTAATTTAATTAGTACATAAGCGTACAACCAGAAAGGATGGTAAGACGCACTACTAAATAAAATTGTGATAAGGACTTGACTCTATTATTAGTATTATTTAACTGAGATTAATATAATGTACTAAAATAGACCGCTACAGATTACATGACTAGGTGTGTGAATGTATGAAAATTGTTATAATGATTTTTGTAATTGTCAAACAAAAAATTGCTTATTATCTGAATCGGACTGTTACAGTGCTCCGCTAGAGATGGTTTTTATGTTTATTGTGAAAATAAATGTACCCTTTATTCCCCACACTTCTCGAAAAATGGGACAAATGACACCATGAATTACAGTAAATTGTCATAATGGCTTATATCACAATTTCCAGCAACGATACACATTATTATTGTTACCGCATCTTACTTCCCGTTCAGGTTATACGCCTACGTACTAGTTACACTATTGGGTTAGGGATTAGGAAGACTCAATTGAAAGGAAATGCACCCGCATTAGCATGGAGGGAGCGTGGAAAAACCTTTAGGGAAAACCACCTTCAGTGCACCCGACCGGGATCGAGCTCCATCTTTCCGTATTCGGCAGTCTAGTACAACACTAGAGTGACGTGTTAGATCACGCGGCCATCGAAGCGGGTATTATTATTATTATATTAGCACAATGCTCAAATTAACTTAACTAACAACTTACTGTAATGGAGGGCAAGACGAGGGCAGTATGAGGAAGTGAACCAGTATTTTCTTGGAAAGAGAATTAAAACCTAGTGTGTGTGGGAAAATCTAGCCAGTGTGGCTGGTAGAAATGGAAATGGAAATGAACCATTGTCCTCCCATAGTCGGAGCCATGTCCCGCAAACAGCGTGATCAACACATTAGGTTGTTATTTGTTATTACTTAAGTTTATGATCCACTTTACGTTCTTAAATTATCATTTAAATAGTGAACTATAAGCGGGTGTATTTATGATTAAATATATTATATAAAAGTTACACATAAATATATTTATATATAAATATACTGAGTGCTATCAGGCAAGTACTTTAGTTAATATATATCTCCCACAAAGAGATGTAAAATGCATTATCTAAACATAAAATATTATCAGCACATTTCAACGTATCAACATAGAAAAGCACATATCTAGTAGCATTCTGGTAGGAAGAATATCAATAGACAGTAGTGATAAAAGCTACTAACACTATTTTAATTGATTAACACGTCAGGTTATATGGACTGGATGTGTCACTTTTAAAAGATAAAATCAATAAATATATAATAAAACTAATAATATAGTAAAATGCTATCAGTGTTGACAGCAAAAAAGTTAGTATATTCTGAAAGGTTCTCCCTACTAGATACTTACTAAACCACTAAACACACAGTCTTAACGCCAAGAACTATTCGATCACTTGGAAGAGAGCATAAATAAATACTAAGCTAAATCTCTTTCTGAGAGTGAACTACTAGAGTATCATACGGAAGTCTCAGTCGATCTCTCTCTCTCTTGCATTTTGTTATATATATATATATATATATATATATATATATATATATATACACACACACACACACACTCGCTTTGCTAGTTGGGGGCTTCGCCCCCAAATTCCCCGTGGGTTTTCTTTGCAAGTGGATGTAAACTAATGTAATTCCATAGTTGTTTTTAATAGGTCTTACCATTTAGCCACAAGATACCTCCAAAGAAAGGTCCGCACATAATTTAAATTTGCTCCACCATTTTGAATTTTCTTCGGGATTTTTTTTTTTTTACTTTTTGGAATTTTCCCATCAGTTACAGGCTAGAAATTATAAGTATGCCAAATTTCAAGTTTCTAGCTCATCTGGAAGTGGGTAAACATTATTGTCAGTGAGTGAGTCAGCCACGTGGTTTCATAGTAATATAAATAAATAATGTTCCAAAGAGAAAAGTAAATAAAACCCATCGCTGAGATATAACCGTCGTAGTTTTCGGTGATGATTGCGGAAAAACACCACCTATCTTATCTAGAGCTTATATAAACTGATGAAATTATTGACTTAATCGTAACGACCCGCGTGAATGGTCCAATGGGAAAAGGGTGTTATGTGTGTTAAATGAAAGCATAATATCTCAAAGGTCATCAAGTTTTGGAACACTAACGTTAATCACTTACCCGCCTCGGTGGTTGCATGGTTGAAGGCATCACTCTCACAATAGACTAGACTGCCGATGAAGAGGAGATTGGGGTTTGATTCCGGTTAAGTGTACAGGTGCTTCATAATTGGTTTTCCACTCTCCCTACATGCAAATGGGGGCTCATTTGTTATAAATTCAACCTTTAGTATCCGTAACATATTAGGTACAGTTGAGTATAACGCGAACGCGTAGTAAGGCACGGTGATAAAATAAGCCTTATTTGTCAGTGTTACTTGCTAACCTTTTGATAAATTGAAATGTTCTATTGCATGTAAAATAAATTAATGGTTCGACAAAATTGCACAAACTTTCTCATGTTATGTATTATAGTTATAAAGAAAATTTTCAAAAATAGATTTTTAGTAAACCACTCTTATGTAAGTTTTACTCATAAAAACAAACAAATCATCTTGGTGAACACAATAATTAGTTTATATATACATTTTAAACCAAATTGTTCAAATATATTTAACAAAATTCAAATTTTCAAAAAATAAACTCTACGTTAACTATAATAAGTAAAATACTCCAAAAGATTAAATTTCCTATCATTTATTATAAGTAAACCACATTTATATTAATTTAGTTTAGCTAAATAAATATAAATCATTATTGATTTATAAACTAGTCCGCAATACAAATTTTTCCCCCAAATCTTTAGAGCTATTTAAACTTTTTTTTTTTACAAAAATCGGCCATTAGCCAAACACTAGTAAATGTTTTTTTTTTAAATCTTACACAATTATTAATTATAATACAAAAATCTTTAACAAATACCCATTTTGAGCCAAATCATTTTTTTTAAATTCAAATTAACAAACACTCATCAATAAACTACTCATAGCCTTATTCCTCCTCAAAAACAAATATACAGCTTTATTTGTCAGGTTCATGTCAAACACTAACCAGATATACATTTTAAGCAAATTCTCTAGAGCCTTTTTCAAAAGAATTAAAATTTTCATAAATCACCTCTCAATAAGAGGCACTTTATCAAATTTTTACCTATAACAAAGTATACAGGTTTATTTGTCATGACAAACACTCCCACTTCCTTTAGGAGGTTGGGGTTTTCAAATAACTTGAAGCACATCTCATGGCATCCGTATTTTGTAAACTTTTTTTTTCTTTCAGTTATACCATATCTAACATGCTTTATTATGGGGAATTGTAGTGAACATTTTACCTTCCTAGCTAATGCTTTATCTCCTTTTAAAATATAAATGATGACACCTCACATCCATCTCCAGCAATCTGCTTATTCATTTAAACTATATTATTAATCTTTATGTTAATATTTTTCAAAACAATTAGTGAAAAAACACTTCAAGTGTCCTCAGCTGGGAGTTAATCCCATGCCTACCAATCCGTTTGTTTAGTTTCTACAAATACAGCTTGTGACTGTGACCTGTAGGATCATGGGTGAATGTTCTGTGTTATCCTTGTGTTAACGCTTCCTTTCTCTCTTTCCCAACTTCACTTTGTAATCATGGAAGATAACTTTTTACCTAAATAGTGTGTTAAAAAGATTCAAGTACCTCTTCTTTTTTTTCTTTTTTTATCGCGTGGCAGTGTCTTAGGAGGAGAAGGGTTTCTTGGAGGGGGTCATTTTATCATATTTATTTGGAACTCAATTTGGCCCATGACCAACTTATAACGTGCATGATTCCCCTTAAGTGTGAAGGCGTTTCTTCGTTTGAAAACAGAGTAGTCCTATACCAACTCCTTATTTCAGATGACAAATTTTGTTGCAGCTACGAGTGTACTCTTGGTTTGCTTGGGTTCAGTATTCAATGCACAGGGAAAAAAAAATTGGGAATGTATTTTAATACATCGGCAATAAATAAATATACTTAGCTTTGACTAAAGAGAGTGGATCAAATGGCTCGCGCCAGAAAGAGCAAATGAGCACGAATACACAATTTGACTCCAGTCAGCACATCAGAGGTGCATTACTGGAGCAAAACTGTAAAAAAAAAAAAAAGATAAATAAAATCACCAGTGTTACTCCCACGTCTCCCTGACTAGCTCCCTCCGCCTTCCGCTATAGACACACACACACACGAACCCAGCCGCCAGTTTTCCTCTGCCACATCATGTCTTTATATAACCCAATTACCGGTAAGTGCAGACATCAAAGAGACAAGTTTGCCGCATTTTGACGCACTGATAGGAGAATTACAGTAGTATATTAATTCCATCTTTACCCTCCTCTCTCCCCATCTAAATTACACTAGGGAATATATTGGAGATGGTGAGTAAGAGGATAGTTGTGTAGATTGATGATGCTCGAATTAGATAACACTCATATTACACAATGGGTATCAGAATTTGAGGATGTGGAAATTAAATGTAATAATATACAGCTACGCCATTCCTCAACGACAATATATTTATTAGTTTCTAATATATTTTTTTTTTACCGAACGGGAGCTAAACATGCAAATCATTTAACCAAATTAGAAATTATAACATAAAAAATGTGCTGAAGTTATGAATTAAAAATATTTTTTTTGTATATAAAACTTTTAAAAATACCCCATAAAATAGTTTGAAATCAGATGTATCGCTCGAAATGAGCGGTAGCTCTGTTTTAGTATTATTTTGAATCTGTAGTCTCTTGCTTGAATATGTTTACTCATACAAATGATTCATTTCGCTATTAGGGCTTTCAGGGCGAGTTAGATAATCCACGAAGCTTTATTTTGTTTTAAAATAAATAAACTTATTCTAAATGATCAAATCTTATAGAAAGAAAACTATACATAATTTAACGTATTCATACGTCAAGTCATGTGCTCTGCAGTAAGTCACTTTTGGTGAAAATGATCAATGCTTATAAAGTAGCATTTTAAAATGTTATTAATTTCGGCTGCAAAATAATGTGTTTGTATTTTCTAAAAGGCCCTTCCTTAAAAAAAAAAGGACTTGAACACTGTCTAAAAGTTCACGCCTCGCCAATGCTGTATTTCCAACAAAACTATTAACATTTCGCTACATTGTAATAACTATTACAAAAAATAAATATATATTAATTGATAAAAAATATCAAATACAATATATTACCATAATTAGAGATGGAAAAGATTAAGCTTGCAAAATACAATAATTGATTAGTGATTACTTGTACTTTTTGTATAACTAAATTGAAAACTTTTATATATATATAAGTTTTCAATTTAGTTATACAAAAAGAACAAGTAGTCACTAATCAATTATTGTATTTTGCAAGCTTAATCTTTTCCATCTCCAATTATGGTAATATATTGTATTTGATATTTTTTATCAAATAATATATATTTATTTTTTGTAATAGTTATTACAGTGTAGCGAAATGTTAATAGTATATATATATATATATTTATTATTTCTATTCAAATCAAATTAAAATCAAAGCAGATATCACTTCCAATGGATTATTTGAAGTGGTGAAATTCTGTGAAAATGTCTAAAGAAGGAATCCCAAATCATTATTAGCAAGTGTACTATTTTTTTGATGCTGAATCTTTTTGTTCGCAGTACTTCTAGCAGATAGGAAGACATTCTCAGAGTGCCCTTAATGGAACAAAGAGACGTACTCTTCACACAGAGACAGAAAAGACAAAGGAATCACATATTTCGTTCCCTACTCTTTCCACGGCTCAACCCATTCCTCCGCATCAAAAGGAAACCATTTTATCTCCAATGAGAATGGTATAGCAAACAGCAGAGATACAATGTTACCAGGAGATTAATCATGACGTGTATTTTAACTTGTATTTTCGCTTCTCTTTCTGCTGGTAAGTGAGGCAACCAGTCAGATTTGGGAGCTGCCATATATTCAAACAGTGGGTTGTATCAAATATTATAATCTACATTATCTTTATATATATAAATCGAACTATCACGAAGGAATTTTTATAGGGTGAAATTATTATATTGTTTCATTTCCCCCCTTTTTTAACATTCTTGTGGCATGGACCACTCAAATGACCGAGGTGCGTCCTTAAGTGGAAAAGACTACTATAAAAGTCAGGCCTAAAAAAAAAATGTAAGTCAATAGCGAAGCCAATACCTGGCAAGATACTTTCTGAATACAGTATTTATTTTATATAGTGTGTTTCCTTTTGAAGCACATTAGTCAGATTTTTACACATAAAAGATAGGTTTTATATTTACTAAAATAGAAAAGTTTTCTTTAATTAGATATTTGTACTACAAGGATGAATTTAAGACTATGTAAATATATAAAAATGATATCCGAACAGAGATTTGAGCTCTTTTTACCTGGTTATACTTGCTGACCACTCTACCGACTGTACTATCTGGAATATCCTCCATGTTAATGTGTCTCATATATATATATATAAACAAACTAACAATGAGATCCCGGATATTCAAATGGTCGGCACATAAAACCAGACAGCCGGGGTTTTGACCTCTGTCCGGGTGTCATTTCTTTAAATTTACACCAGACTTAGTACACCTCAAGTTCAGTGCTATGCTAAATACAAAACGACACCTCCCTAGAACAAAATGGAATGGGCCAGTTTCATAGTCAGACTTAATACGCCTCAAGTTCGGTGCTATACTAAATACAGGATGACAAATACCTAGACCAAACAGGAATGGGCCAATTTCATGTGCTAAACTGGCCCATTATGAATGAAATATGCTTAAAAACAAAGAACCCTTTACAATAAGTAGAACTACTCTAATCCTTGTTTCAAATTTGAAAATAAAATTCCCCACTGCAAAGTGAGTTAACTAATAAATAATTATGGAAATAAATTTAAAGAGAGACGATATTTTTTTTTCTAAAGAGCTTTATTTTCATGAAAACAAATCTAAAACCAAGTCGCAATTTTAGGTTCATATAGTTTTGGAAGTTAAAATTTCGGAATTTTCCTAATGGCTGTTTCTCTAAGTTTATTTATCTGCTGCAACAATCAAAAGAAAAACGAGAGCATTCTTGAGGTTTCTTATCTGCAAGTAGCGTGGATATTATTTAGTTAATCAGGGTGCGAGGATCAAATATATATGTTATATTAATATGAAAACACAACCTGACCATCAAGAGTATATACGAATTAAATTATATCTCTCCGATAGATCTAGTTTACAAGGAAAACCTTTGTTTTTGTGTGTGCGAATGAGTATAAAGGCTGTGTATGCAGGTCTTCTTATCCTTTCTTTCCAGAAGAGCAGGTCATTTGAGGTGATGAAATCTGTCCTATCAGATGAAACAAACACAAAGAACAAAGGGACAGGGAAAGATAGTGGAGTCGGAGGGCAAAACTTAATTTAAACAGGTAAATACAAAAATGTTAATAAGAATAACAAAAATGAAAAAGAAACGGGTGTATCGCCGCTTTTACTAGATAAAAGAAGTGAAGAGTACAGTAACAGAGATATACAAAGAAAGGTATAGTGAGAGTTGTAAGATGTGAATATGATAATACCCAATAGATAGATTATACAAGACATAAGAGAAGTATACAAGTTTAACAAATCAGTTTATTATAGTCAAAACAAGACGGAAATATTATGTGTTGTAAGACGTGATAATACACTAAAAAATTCCATTGTTCACTGTTAGGAATCATTTGAGTAACCAGATTCATTGTTGTCCCATACAGGAGCATTTGGTGTGAAACACCTTAACTTGACTTGCAACGAAAGACAATTATGGTTGGTTCTTAATTAGAAAAAGGACTAAATCGTTAAAGAAGAACAAGCACACATTCTAGAACCAAAGTGTGTGTCTGAACGCAACAATAATTTAAGTTGGATGGAACTATAGAGTTGAGGTTATGCAACAATACACAAAACTACTTGAGCCTTACGGCTACAAGACTTTAACTTAATAAACATGGATTAAAACAATAGTTAAACAATACCTAAATCTAGAAAGTCGAGCTTTAAGGAGCTACAACGTTGGTAGTTAAACGGGCTAGCTAGCGTGATTTAACCCCCTAATGAGTTACAAGATACAAAGTTTAAGTTCCTAGAACTGGAACTATAAGTTTACAAATAGTTAAAGGCGAGTCACCAGGAATCTAGGCTGTAGAGATACTATGGCCGGTCTATTCCTTATTAGTACTGCCAGGTCATCCAATAGTATATTTAAATTTCACCATCAGTCTGGAGATAGACTATAACAATAGTAAAGTGCTAAAACTTTTAACAGATCCAAGCGGCGCCTTAAGGGGGCCGGACAAAATTAACAACACCACGCGGGCCACTACTCTGGACTAGAAGCGTACCCACGAGGTGAACACTGTACAAAGGAACAACAATAATTGTTAAACTAGAGACTGGTATCAGTCAAACACCCAACTAGGTCATGAAAAAAAGCTATAGATTACCTACCCGCCTCGGTGGCGTAGTTAGCTAACGCGCTAGTTGTGTTGAGCTCGACTGCCGAGGACGGGGAGATCAAGGTTCGAATCTCGGTCGGGTGAACTGGGGGAGGTTTTCCCTAAATGGTTTTCTACTCTCCCTCTACGCAAATGCGGGTTCACTTCCTCTAAATTCAGCCTACCCATTTCTCAATCCATTTACGTAATTAGTACCTAAACGTATATCCCGAACGGGTAGTAAGACACGGGCTAAATAAATAAAATAAAAATATAGATTACCTGATATCTTTTTCCCGATCTAAAAGGTAAAACCATCTGTAACATGGACCAACAAAATAAACCGTCGGGTAATTGGCCAAATATTTCAGATTATTTCATATATACATAGCAAATCAGTTCAGAAACTCCTTACATTCAAGACTATGCCGTATGGACATAGCAAAACCGTTTACAGAGACAAATGCTAAATGTTAAATTGAATTATATCAGATATTACATTATCTGCGGCGAGGAGGCGAGACCGGCGCGTCAAACATCGTGACCACCAAATAGTTCTTGAAGTTTCCTTGAATGCTCCTTCAATGAGTCGTTGGAAATTAATACAATTATGATGCGAGAGGCGATGGTTTGTATATAAGTGGAACTGACATGTCATGAGAGGAAAACAAATAGTATGTGTG
>CABEEJ010005870.1:14197-30313 GCA_901482245.1 Timema douglasi | reverse complement strand
GCGGTTGACCTTCCAGAACAACCTCAGAGAATCTAACAGCGCTTAAGTCGGTCGCCATCCACGACTTGAGGAGCGGGCCGGCATTTCTGTCGATTCTTGCAAGCGACCCAGGTGTGACTAATTAGTCCTCCGGTTAGAGTTGGCCGTCAACTTGGGCAGGATTCCCCTGAGCTGGGACGTTTTCAACAACACCGAGAACCGAGAACAAAAGGCATGCCCTAATGCTCCCTGAAGGGGAGCACGAGAGCAAGTTCCAACACGTACCGACCAATTGGTCACACCGTGTGGTTCGCAAGAATCTAGGGACGGGTTGTCGCGTTTCGCGAAGTTTCAACAACACGATTCACCATGAGTTAGTGATCTGCCACATATTATTTGAATTTATTAGTTCTTGTATGTATAGAGACGATAATGAATTAGGTATTTATGAGTGTACGTGCTAAAAAGTATTTAGCACGTTACATGGGGAGAGAATATAATAATATATTATATTAATTGATTAGAATATCCCCAATGCATTCCTTGGAGAGTACTTCGCTAACCTTTCCGTCTTAAGGCAGTGCTAATATCCAACTAGACACGAGCAAACAAACCCCAGTCATAACATAGAGCGCCATTTGAAGGTGTACGATATTTGGCTTTGTTTACTTCATTGGTTAACTTAAGTTAGCTATTTGTTTTGAAACTTCATTTTGTTTGTTACGTCCTTTGATGTGAGCTATTTATTTGTGTTAAATACTTGATCAAATTTAAACCTTATTACTAAAAATGGGTACTTGACGTTTCGTGACAAAATACCGTGTAAATACTGACTGAATCAATCTTTAGATTTAATTAATTTGTGATATTAATTACCAAACATTTGTTGTGCTGTGAAATACTCACGTACAACATACTAGCGAAACAAATAAACTAAAAAGATTTCTAGCTGATCCCAAAACGATTACGCTAGTATTCGGGAACCCAAACGGAAGCTGCCAAGCTGGCGAAATAGATATGTGAGGTTAGCGTGATTTAACTATCTTACTTTATTGATTGTGATTAAGAAACATAACGAAGTGAGTAAAAATTAACAATCATTAATGTTGGGTTTATTTGAATACAGGATGTGAGGTTAATAATTATAGTCCATTTCATCAAATAAGAGACATGACCTACCAAATTCTTTAAAAACTAATCATCTTAAAACAATGATTATAATTATTTTAAAGCTAATTAGGCTTATAAAATCGATAAAATTCATGTTTTTTGGTTAATGAGGATGACACATCCCTCTCACAATCCATTGATAATATTTACTACGTACAAAAAAATATCAAAATATCATAGCCAATAGTTTAAAAAAACTTAAAATAAAATAAGACTACTGTAACGGTTGGTTTATTTTTGAAAACGTATTTGTGACACAGTTAAACACTACTAAACTGCGTTATTATTAATGATAAACACATTAAAGAACTTGATATAGGCCTACTATTAAGATTATGATTATAGGTTTCTTGTACCGTGTTGGACAATAGCTACCTCTCACATAAGTCTAAAATAATCTTAAGGCCCTTGGCCCTGTATAGTGTGAGTCTAAAAACTTTTTCGTGGGATGGTGGGAAGAAGTGTGAAAGGCGTGGCGTATCTTCACAACCGACCAAAGTATCCTTCCGCGCCAACAAGAAAAGATGGATCACGGAAACCGTAGATGGCGCTAGCTACCGGACAGGTCTTGAGGAAAAATCATACGTTTGGAAATATTAGTTTTCTCGAGAACGAGTGAAATTTTTATAGTAATATTTTCAACACCCCTTCTAAGATAATGTATCGATGTTTATTAATGGTTAATTTTCTTATTTTTTGTTATGAAGCCGGCAGTTTTCTATTGAAAAATGTCAATTTTACCGATATTTGACCACTGTTAGAATTATAGAGGAGGTGTGTATATAAAAAGTATAACATAGTCAACATGCTTCTATTCTTGAACAAACCGTTTCCGAAAAGAAAATTGCAACACGATAAATTCTTGAATATAACCTTTTGTTCCCATGGATATGCATTTCCACGCCAAATAATAAGGGCCAATCGCCTTAAGCACGAGCCAATAAAATTCAAGCTTGGAATACAAGGGGCAAATTAAACCCTGAAACACATTTTATTTTACTGTTTAATTGTAAATTAACCTAAACTTTCATGTCTCAAGCAACACACAGTGGAAAACAAAAATACTATGTTTTAAAGGTTATGTTGTGATCGGTATAAACCCTAATCAAAAGTAGTTATAGTTTTAATTATTTTTGTGCAACATTTTCACAGATGGATAATGTTGAAGTATTAAACTACGTAGGAAAATGTGAATTAGATATTTTATTCGACTCCCTAGTGCAGTCTTATCCAAGTTACCAATTTATATGTCAAGTACCTAGCTATGTTTAAATAATGATTAATAATAATCTTTGGAAGGGTTTTGTCATTATAAAACATTTTTCAAAATAAGGCAGGCTCTAAGTGCTCTTCCAACAAGTACCCAACATTAAAATATCCATAACTGTTATCTCTCGGAAAGCAATTTAAGCTTAAGCCTAATCACTTATAATAGCATGGAACACTATTATGTTGCTGAATGTTTGAAATCACATTCTATAACTCACTTCCTATAGCAAATAGACTTAACCTAATTCATATTGGTTGATAGTATACATATTTATTCAATTCAAATAATGAAATCGTATGGAAATGTAATTAAATGTTTAAAACCTTTAAAGTAATATGTAGCTTTGTAACTATTGATAGTAAATGTGAGAAAGAGGTTTTCGAATCAACTTTTGTGTTAATTTTATTTTGTAGTGTAAGTATGCAACCTAAAATAAATTATTTCTAATTTGTAAAATAGTGTGTTCGTTGTCACTATGATATTTATGATTTTCTTTAAGGTGTGTGGTTTTAAATGTATATATTTGATTGGTAATCACTTGTTTCTACATATTAGTAATATTTAACTTACTTTGTAGAATATATTTAAACATATTTTTTTTAATTCATTCAAATAAGGGTCTATTTTCATGAAAACCAGACGATTTTTTTTAAGTCGTTTAATGCTAGCACAAAGTAGTATTCCTGAACCTGTATTTAAACAGTTTTGACATTAAAATACATTACATAAATCGGATATTAAAAATTCAAATTGGGTTCAAATTATGACCCTTTATGAATCATAATTAAATTATATCTAGGATAATTAAACATGAATAAAAGGTTTGACACTGAGCCCTTTCTTTGTCTTAGCTTGCCAATGCTACTACCACTAAGCTACCCAGAATTTTATATACTTAGAGATACCAAAAACAGCCATAAGCATGTATGGGGTGAAAGATTGTGTTGATAACCGCCCTTAAGTATCAAAAGATTTCACATAAAACTGGTAGTATTTGAGTAGGTGTGATAAATATATCTAGAATAAAGTTAAAAGAGAGGGTTCTATTCTTAAAATTAAATAAATGGCTACCTTTAAAATCCCCCCCTCCCCAACCCACGCACTATCGCGTATGTAGACAAATCTTTGGTCTCGACTTGAAGGAGCGTTGCAGGATTGTCTGTATTTATCAGTTTTTACTTGTCTCGCATCAGTGAGCACACATTCATTCACATAATCCTGAGGTATCGAGAGCAGAATGGAGCCAATGTGTGGTTGTTGAAGTGGGGAGAGTATATCTTTGCTATAGTTTTAACACACACTGCTTACCCTGTAATTACACTACATCACTACTGTAAGCACCTAAAAATACACTGTCCCCTAGCTGTTAAATCATCAGTGTAAGAGAGTAGGCCCAATTCCACCAATGTTATGGTTTTTTATAGCCACGTCGAAAATCTAACCCAGGACTACTATTCTCACTAGACAGATACAATACTGATTGTATTAAGGTGTTAGGACAACAAAGTAAACAATATATTGATACATAAATAATAATGAGCTTTAAATACTTTACTAAATCAACTATGATGGCCTAATTATATTAGTCATATAATTGCCAAATTTCTAGCTATCACATAAAACTTATGTTTTACATCGAACATTTTTAAAAGTACTTTTATTAGTATTGAGTGACAAATGTAATGGAGCATTTATTTTCTAAATACCAGCCATAAGTAATGATCAAGTGCATTGTGGGTTAATATAATCAAAATTGGTATATAACAATTATGTGCTTTCGCAGGACTATTTATTTAGCAAATTTAGTTAAACCCTGTTTAACTCAAGTTTCAAGACTTAACGAGTTTTAACAAACTACCTGAGCTCGGCTAGTGTTTATATGCGTTTCAGAAACAAAAACCACATATATTAAATAGGTTTCTAAACGGTATTTATGTGTGACGCTTTTAATTGAAATACATTTATTTAGAGTTAAACATTTGTATTTAACAAAGAAAGTCCATTTTAAATAGCTTGGGTTCAAATTATTTTTGGGCTAACCCTCAGATTCCCCACTCACCTTCATAATGTAGTTTCCCAGTTTATTAATTTAAGATTACATCATTGAAGCAACTTGATAAACACTCTCATTTTAAAACTCTGGTCCATTAAAGGTGTGCTAGAGGAATAAAAGAGGGAGCTTGTCTTGTGTTAAGAGGTTGGATTAAAAACCGTCTATTAATAAAAAAAAAAATCACACCGCATTTTACTATTGGTTCGGGTTATATGTTTACGTACTAATCTCACTTATGTGGCAATAGTAAGGTAGGTTAAATTTAGATGAAGTGTGTCCGCACTTGCATGGAGCGATAGAGTAACACCATTTAGCAAAAACCACCCTCAGTACAACCGTTCGGTATTTGAACCCCGATCCCTCCGTTAGCAGCAGTTCAATATATGGTGAGAGTGACACCTTAGACTAAGTGACCACCGAAACGAGTTAGTTTAGAAGTTATGGAGGTGAAAACAAAATGGTCACAATCATCACCAATGGATAGTGCGGTGATGTATGGATTCAGGTCCTGGTGCAGGTAACATAAAATTGCGGCTATGAATTCAGGAAACAAGGGACTTTAATTTGTATACTATTGTGGAATGTAGAATAATGCGACTTTTCTTTTACATACAAAGTGCGTTAAGTACTAGGGTTGTACTAATAAATGAGCCA
Source organism: Timema douglasi (assembly GCA_901482245.1). NCBI lineage: Eukaryota > Metazoa > Arthropoda > Insecta > Phasmatodea > Timematidae > Timema > Timema douglasi. The sequence continues at coordinate 25,187 of CABEEJ010005870.1, read as the reverse complement.
TACAAACTTACCAAACAAAATATCTGGCGTTATTAGATAAATATTATCCATGGATGCAGCTAATCGAATGAGGTATGTATATAAGTAAAATAACAAAAGCTGTGGACGTGATTAATTACAAAATAGTTCATTTCAATTATAATTACATCTAGCTGAAAATTTCAGCTTATATTGCTTATTAAACATTATTTTTGAAGGTCTGTTGGTTTTGAAATACCGCCAAAGGTTACGATATTTAATCAGAAATTTCTTAAAGCTGTGAAATTTTGTAAAACTTTCCTCTAGATTCCTGTGAAGTTAAAGATATTCTGATTTCATGTTAAATATATCATTTATTTAGTTTTACAAACGGACATAATTAATTTTAATATTCAGTTTTCTCCATAAAATTACACTGTAGAATGATATAATACCCCCACAATAGCATACAGCGGGTACTCATATCTAGGTTATTCTATACTTGATGTGAAGGCGCCACTATCGGGGAGCTTTAGAATCACGGTTTTGGAAGTTTGATACACTTGCATATTTGAATCGAACGACATCTTTTTGTTAAGACGAGAAAACAATGCGCTATTGTCCAAATGGCCCGTTATCATGCTAGCCAGCCATTTTAAAATTAGTTGTTAAAAATTAAATATGGAATATTAACCTAGAAGAAGGGTTCAGGAGCACAAAGCGCAACAGTAAAATTATCCTTTTACAAAGGAAATAAAATACGGATTGTAGATTTGTTTAGGAGGATTTTGAGGCCGATGTGTGAATTAAAATTATTATTTTTGGGCTCGAACCGCGCTGAAGAAATTTCTTCCAACGTTTTGGCTGAAGTTACTTATTAGCTAATATCCGGGTCGAAGGCTGAATCAAGTTTATGACTTACAAATACAAGTGAAACGCAAGCAGTATATTTGTCAACGCAGAAGAAATTTTTTTTAAAGCGGCTCAAGTCTGAAGATAAGAGCCCATTTCCACGAGTGAATTTAGCAGCGCTGTTGAGCAGCTTGGAAGCAGCGCTGCTGACGCCCGTAGCCTGTCGCGCTGCCAATATTAAACCCATGTTTCCTTCTAAGATTTCAGTAATAAAATCATATTTTTGGCCATTTTGGGCCCCCCTTATTTCCCTCCCTCTAACAAGAATAAAGATTATTTATATGCATTATATAAATCGCTGGTAGTTATTAACGAGATTTGTAAATTAATGGTGCAAAATACGTAATTCACAATAATAAATGTTGTATATTTAAATCTAAATTTATTGTATTAAACTGGTAAAATTTAGAAATTTATAACTTTATGATAAATTTTTTAATTTACTTGCGATTCACACTCCACCATTCTTTCCTGTCTCTCTCTTAATTAAGTTTAAGCATTGTTCGGACCTGCCCTCCCCCCTAAGATATTTACTTGAATTTGGAATAAACTTTCTGCACGATGACGCCCATGATCTTGTTTTTTATTTCTTGCTTATTGCTGTGTTCAGATGACTTTGAATCCCAAACGGCTGGTAGCATATCTATCTCACTAATAAACATTTCCACATCTATGCTCTCAAAGAATTGTAATTACATTTTATATTAATAAATAATACTGAAATTGTTAGTCTAGCACAACAACGCGTGGTTCTGTTTTGAAAGAGTCGTGCGTATTTCTGCCGCACGTGGAAACAGGAACATTTAATGTAATGTATCTACACTGGCAGCGCTGCTGGGAAAATACGCGGCTAGTCACGAGGACGGGCGATCGTGAGCGACAGCAGCGCTGCTAATTCAACCGCACACGCTCGTGGAAAAAAACACACATTTAAAACAAGGTATCGTCAGGCAACGCTGCCAACAGCCGCGCGGCAGCAGCGCTGCTAAATATGCTCGTGGAAATGGGCTCTAATAGTTTTAATTTTAACGAACTGCAAAATTTATATATACTTACCAGTAGTCACGAGGATGTTTACCAAATCCATTTTTTACGTGTATTATTTATAGTTTTATAAAAAAAGAATTGTGTGAGAGCTATATTTCCAGTTGCTTTCGTAATCTCTTTGGACTTATCTCGGCTTCAAGCAACATTTCGATATGTTTATTTTGATTTTTTTTCCCCTTCAAGTTTGAATTTCAATTTTAACGTGAATTGTAAAAATCTGATAATACACAAGAGATATGTTGTCAGTATTAATTTTAGTATGAAGGAGGTTCTGCCAAAAAATACACATATAGAAATTATTTTATAGTATGTGTTAAGCTTGATTAAACTCAATATTTTTTTCAGATGTGAATATTTTTAAATGCTATTTCATGTTAAGCTTAAAATATTTAAATTCTGTACAGTGTCACTTTTTTTTTGAAAACCATATCAAGTTATTTTTAATGAACGATAATGTAAAGCTTATTCCCATTTTAAATAAACTCTCTTTCGCAGGTTCTTATTTAAACCACTGTTTTTATATCCTTTGAGCATTAAATTAGAAACGTGCAATTCGAAAAACGCGTATTTTAAAATTAATATTTGTATTAACATGAGATAAAGCAGAATTAAATACAAAGGTTATTTATTGATATACCAATGTGAAGAGTTGAGCGAGTGTGCCTTTTAGTTTGTTTTTTAACTTTTCTAGTGTGTTGAGGGGGAAAATAGATATCAAACAGCATAAAAATAAATATTTGTTGCGTACCCGGTGCCTACAAAATAATTTTAAAAACCTAATATCGCTAGACTTTTCCTAAAAACAAGGTTTCGGTTTAAGTCTAGGCTGGACCTGCAAACATAATTATCAAAAAATGACATTTTGTTTCTCAAACCAGATAAATATATTGTTTATGATAACCAAAAAAGAATGCCTGCTTAATAGTGGAACCGCAAAAAGGAATCTATAAATCTGAGGCAAATTAATTTTCAAATCCATCTTAAAAACAAAATAGTTAAAACGACATTTTAGCTTTATTAACATTAACTAAGTATTTATTATATCAGTCTTACAGTGACCATGGATCTAGCTTAAAAGTTGCACCATAATAATACTAAGATTGTTAAGTTTAAAATAAGCAGAGTGTAAATATTGTACTCAATCTACAGGTATTTTAATATGTTCCATTTAAGTTTACAAAAAGCATATATTGGGATGAGAAAGCTTGCTTCTGAGACTTACGAGTACACCTACACAAGAAGAAGAAAATAGAGACATGAAGAAAGGAAGAAAAGTCATCTTCCGCATGACAAAATATCCACCGAGATGAAAACTGGCAAGGAAAGGGATACACGGTTCGGTTTGAAGGAACCTTAACGCTACAAGGATGGAGTGAGGTTACGTCAACCGGTATGAAACATATTCATTCACCTTTCAAAGGGACGAAGAGTGGGAAAAGAAACCTTTCAGTTTCAAACAGACAACATTCAGCGACAGTTGGTAAACGAGAAATAAGGTAGACATGCCGAAACTTGGGAGTTAAGACATGAAACTTTCATTCGGAGAATACTTCAAGTCGGAAAGGTTATAATGGAGATATCTGTCTCGGGGAGAAGCAAAACTTACAAAGCTTGAACTGTAGATGCGATTTAGTTTTGGGCCCTGAAGCCCGTGAAGAAGAGGAGTGTTAATGTCAGAACACTTTGGAGAAGCCCTCGATGTGCTGCAGTAGTTCAAATTATGGCCTGTCTAATGCTTCCCAGTGCTTTCTCTTGCTCTGTCAAACGCACCCCCTTCTGCTCATTCCGTCTCAGACTTCCTTCATTTACACAGTCGAGTTTTCCCAGCGGAGGATTCACAACTTCACACCAGCTGATGTATCAAGGTATAGTTGGAATTCCGTTTCACGGATGGATACAAGTTTGTCTGTCTGAGGAAGCCAACTTTAGAACCAACCACCCGCCAACAAACGAAACATTAAGTAAATTAACTAACAAACCCCCACCCCCCCGAGACGATAGACACGTGGACTAAGCGACAATCTTATATAATCTGGTTTGCCGGTTATGGGAAGGTTGAAGTTCGAATCTCAACCAAGCTGACTTAGTGCTTTTTTTTAATAGCTTACCATTTTCCTTTCACGAAAATGCTGGTATAGTTCCTCTAGAATTTTACTTCCTACAACCCTACCCCATTAGGTTTTTTTTATATATTTTGTCGTCGTGTCCTCATGCCCGTTCGGTTTTCATGCATATGTAGACCTATTAATTAGGATAGTGTAAGGAAGAGGAAGGATGAATTGAGAGAATTTGTACCTGCATTTGTGTTGAAGGAAAGTGTAAACCCATTTAGGGAAAAAAAACACTAAGCACACCTGATTAGGATTTAAACCTCGATCTCACCGCCATTATAAGACCAGTCTATTGTGAGAGTGACGCCTTAGTTGGACAATTTGAACCACCAAAGCGGGTCCCGACAATGTAAATATGCCGAATATTCCAAGAAAGTAGTAACACGCAGATTTAAAAAAAATTAACTTTATTTGCGCAAACTTATTTTTAAGTTTGGTCCTTTGATAATATTTTAATCACAAATACATGATGTGTATTTGAAGAAGTGAAATTACGTGCACCACGATTTGCACGGATATATTAGTTTAATTCAGTGGTTTTCAATGTGTGGAGCGCGTGCCCTCTTATGTACGTGGCATATAAATCAGTGTTATGCATAATAAATAAGTAATGATTAGACACACTACATTATGGTAAATTAATCTTTGGAATGTCTTAAAAACAATGCATTTCTGTTTAAATATTCTCAAATAAAAAACAATTTCCTCATAAAAATGGATGTATACCATTTGTAAAAATCATAAATGGCCCAATATAAAAATCATTTACATATTTTCCAACTTTTATAAAATCTATATAAAATAAAAAATAAATATATACTACAAAAAGTTATTAGGGAGAAATACGATTCGGCCCCACCAATAGGCTACTTTTGAAGTACTATTTCGGCCCCATAGGCCGTACGAATTCGGGCCCATGAACCAACCAAACACATTCCTTCTAATTTAACACAGACTTAGTATTAAGTTAGGCTTGTTTAGGTTATGAGTGATCTGTCATAGGTTAGATTAGGGTTGTGTTGTCTCATACTATCCATCACTTTCTGTCTTTTGTTCAACTTGATCAAACATTTTCATCCCTCCTTAGCTTAGTTTAATACCACACCAAAATCTTCTTTCTTAACCACTCTTAACGGGCCCGAGTTCGTATTCAGCGATGAAATTAAGAAACTATTATCGAGATCATAATGGATGCTTACCGTAAACGTTATGTAAACTATCGCATAATAAACGCAAGCTACCTTAAAAATATATACATTTATTCGAAAAATTGTATTTCCACATTATAATTACTAATATAATTTTATTTCAAACTTAAAAATACGTAAATATAATTATTTTATACGTTAAACAAGTTTGTGTGCTTTCAAATGTAATTTCTCGCATATTTTTCTTGTGAATACTGTTTGAGAAAAATAGGTGTCCCTAGTATTAGTGACTTTAAAAAAAAAGTTAGCTTCATTCTAACATAAACTAATATAATGAAGTTGAATTCTTTGAAACAAGCTCAGCTCATTAGTTTTGTATTTTAATGAAAGTATGAATTTTTATATTCTCATTAAGTTTCCTCTCTCTTCTTAAGTCTAGGATGCGAACAAAGTTTTTCTAAATGACATGTGGAGATCGTGAAAGTGTTTTACTTAGTTAAAATATGTTTATTGATTGTTGCAGCCGGACATGTTAAATATATATTAGCTAACTATGCTTGTAAATTAAATAACAATTGTACGACAAGGGTGAAGTGTTTAGTTAACTATATTTATAGGATGGTTTAAATAGCTGAACTATTATTTTTTGTCAATTAGGGTTAGAGCAGCATCTAACTATCATATTCCTTTAATTTAAAAAGTACACCTTGGCACGGAAGTTGATCCTCAGAACTTTGGCTTAGTTCGGCAATGTTCTAACCACTGAGCTATCCAGGAATTGTCCCGTGCCCAGGGTCATTATTCACTCATACAATCTTTTGTGTACACAAATAACGATGGTACTATACCTCTGAATTAACGGTATCCTTGCTGCTGACCGTGTAGAGCTGTATTTCAGTGTATTATGTATTTACTAAAGACCAACACTAGGCTCTGCCGGAGACATGGAATTTAGAATTGTGCATTAGGATACAAATAAACTCAGTCCAAACAGTAAGATAGGTCTGCGCTTGGTTAGTTTTATTGAGAGTTTATAACAAGTTGCAAACATTGGATACATTTACATTTGTCTAAAGTTAGATATTTTAATAAACCAATCCAGTTTTTTTTTAATTTCTGCGTTTAAAATCATGACTATCAGAAGCCTATCTAATTGGTACAAATAAAAATATGTTGTTTTGGAGTAAGTGGATTCCCCGGCAAAGGTAGCCCAGTCTATTTCGGAACTGATGCATTAAACCGTGTGAACAGCGTTGCGGATTTTGCCAACCTAGACGCGTTCAAATAAATATGTTGACATAAGTGATAGCCTTAAAACCAATTAAACATATATGTTTAAGCAGCTCCTTACATATGGGATATCAAGAATTTTACTTCTGCTTCTTCCCACCACCCCGAACTCCCCTCAAACACATTTCTTTTATTACCCGATGGCATATCATGAAAATCAACCGTTAATTGTATAAATGGATTACATGGTGAGATTTCTCCATCTAGTTAATGCCGAACAAAGTCCCAGTCACACGCTTTTAATTAATTATTAACGCACTGAAATCTTCTTTAATTACTGGTAATTAGAACTGACACCAAACGTGTGATTGCCACCCAAACAATTATCGTTAATTAACACGAAGGTGTCATAAATAGTAATTTATTTCAAGTGAAACTCTAACACACATTTAGCCAAAAACAATAGGCTTACCGCAAAATGTTAGTTTATCGTGTACAAAACAAAGCAAGGAAAATTTTCAAAAAATATTATGTTAGAACTCATCATCATTACTGTCACGTTTAATCTGTGTCTTTATATATGTATTATGGAATAATTATGCAATAACGAAATTAAATTTAAATATTTTACACTAGATAATCATTTAAATGATCTATTGTTTATTTTTGTTTGGATCAAAATTTCAATAATCAGTCAAACCAATAAAATTATCAATTTTTAGTAAAACAAATTTAAGGACAATTTTCGAAGAAAAAAATCAAATTATCCAAATCAATCATCATTAAGTTAACTATACATAATTTTAGAGCTATAATTAAAAATACAAATTTATAAAACCCACTTATTTAAATTCAGGGGCATATAAAACTAAGTTAATAGCAAAGTCAGAAAAGTACGTACGGCTACAATACCTTCTCTATATAGTAAAGTAAATATGTCAAATATTATAGTGTGTTCGATTTAACAACTATTTCACAACACTAAGATAACTCATACTAATTAGCATTCACTACACACAGCTAGTAAATGATTAGTTACAGTACAGTATAATTTAGCAAAAATAACCAAATAATATGTCTAATTAACAGACCCATTTGACAATGGTAATATATATATATATATATATATATAGTCTCTTCAAGGGGAATGGAACATCGGAACATCTTAGAAAAGAAAAAAAATCTTAAAAAACGTAGGCCTATTCTAAATGTGTATGGATTTTTTTAAATTTGTGTTAATTTCTTTTAAAAGCTTTTTAGCTGATGAAATTATATGTATCAAATTTTCCAAACCTATTAACTGCAAGCGATTTTTTTTTATATTTGACTCAATTTTATATTGAATAAGATGGGAATATTTCAATACAATCAACTGAATACCTTCTATATACTACTACACATAAACATTACATTTTTTAAGTAGCAGTTTGTTTTTATTTATTTATATTTTACCCTAGTGTGCTAAGACTTTAAATGAGTTTTAAATTAATGGTGGATTAGTTCTGAACCATTAGATAATTGACTTTTGCTTTTAGTAGGTCGGGTTTTAAAATAGCTTGACTCATCTCATGGTGTTCATAGTTTTTAAACATCACTTCGCATAAGACATTTTTGCGCGCATATGCCATATCTGACATGTTCGGCAACAGGCGATTGTAGTGGTCATTTAAACTAAAAATTTCAACTCATTTTAATACCAAAGTGATGACTGCTCACCTCCATCTTTAACACTCGGACACTACCGCAAAATAAGAGTATATTTTTCAATAAGGTCAGATGTCCCGGAAATGGTAGGAAATTAAAATTATGAAGTGAAGTAGGACAACTAGAGATAACCAAATAAGTCTTAGAAATTGATTTCATGAGGGTGGTTACAAAAATGGGTACGGGACTAGAAGTTTCAAATTTCAAATTTTTAAGGGATTAAGTAAAAAAAAAATATTTTTGTTTAATAGCTACAAAATTAAAAAGGTGATGATTGATTAGTACGCTAGGCCCTACTCTGATATAAGTTTATTCTACTTTAAATAAAAAAAAATTGTAAATATGAAAAATAAAACACGAAATATCTTACAAGAGTGCTGCTAGCCTAGAAAGGTAAAGAATCCCCGATTGAAAGGACAAAAACAAATTTACTTTAAGCCTCGTCAGATTACTCTTTCAGTCTATCGACATTTAATTGCACTATTGTGGTAGGAACGAGGAAGCTAGAAATGAGTGGAAATTTACCAGAATTTGCGTAGAGGGAGAGTGGAAAGCCATCAAGTAAATTATTATTATTATTATTAGCACCGCGTCTTACTACCCGTTCGGATTATACGCACTTACGCTAATGTGTAATGGTAGGGTGATTGTTGGAATCCGAACCACGGTGGAGGCCTGGCATTCCCCACATTCACAAGATGTATTGTCAGAGGTGAAAGAAGGGTTTGGTAATCAGAAAAATCTGTGCCGGGACCAAGGATTGAACCCCGGACCCCCAGCACAGAAGTCCGACACCTTACCCCTAGACCACCAGGTTACCCCATCAAGTAAAATCACCCACAGAACATCCAGGCGGGATTCGAGACTAAACCTTCCCGTCACCATGAAACTGGACAAAGCGAGCTTGACGTTTATTCCATGTGTTCACCGATACGGGTAACAAATATGTTATTCTAAAAATAATTTTCAGTTGTCAGTTCTCACTATTGTATATTTATATGCCACAGAAACTTGTAAGTTAACTTTACAAATAAAGTAGTTGCTATATTTTCAAAATCGGCTTACTAATATAGACTATATTACTAATCCTTTATGTTAATAGTGAAAAACACGCCAGGTGTCCCCAGCTGGGATTTAAACACGTGCCTCCCATCGGTTTGTTTAGTTTACAACTTGTGGCTCTGACCTGTATGGTCAAGGGTGAATGTTAACTGAGCTATGCTTGTTTGAACGATTCATTCCTCATTCTTTCCCGATCCCACTTTCAGACCGGCGCTTTCTCCCACACAAAATATAATCATTGTATGCTTATCTAGTGTGTTAAAAGGACTCTAATAACTTTTTTTTTTCCTTCAAAATCGCATGGCAGTTTTTGAGCCGACGAGTAACATATGTTTAACCTTGAAAAGACTTAATCCCAAGTGGGTCCTTGAAAGCCAAAGCAGATATGTGTCAGTGTCTTTTAGGAGGGGAAGTATTTATTAGAGGGGGTCATTTTATCACATTTAATTATTTGGAACCCAATTCGGCCCATGACCAATTTATAACTTAGTACACTTAAGCAAAGAGTGAAGGTAAGCGCCTCTCATTAACCTTAGCCACACTCGCATAAAACATTTAAATAATTATAAACATTTAATACCAATATAAATGTTTAAATGATAATATTTCATATGGTATGTCTACAGAACAATATGATTGAACAATTAAATGCATTAATCATAATATTACATATATTGGTGGATACACGGACAAAATACGTGTCTAAAGTTTGATTTATTTGTGAAAGGAAGTTTAGGTTTTAATTCCGATAAAGTGTAATAAAGTGTTTTAGTGGTTTTCCAATCTCACTCCACGCAAAAGAGGATTAATTTTCTATCAATTCTACCTTACTCAACCCTGCTACATTACTAATTAAATGTTGATGGCCCAAACAACGCATAGCACGTAAATAAGATTGAGCCCGCTTGCACGTGGTATAAATAATGTCAGACTCATTTAGTCTCACTTGACGGTGATGGGGGGTCGGGGTTCAAATACAGGCCTATCGTACTGGTTTTATACATAATGGTTTCCCACTTTACCTCCACGCAAATGCGGGTACAATTCATCTAAGTTATACATCCCTCATCACCAGCCCTTTAGCAATATTAATGTGTGTGTTTATAACTAAAACAAATACTGAAACGAAGTGGGGAAAACAAAGTAATAGCGCTTTCAAATATTATATTAATTAATTTAAGTGTGTTTAAATGTACATTTTCTACCTTGAACACAAAACAGTGCAGAGAAGCGTTGATAATAGAACTTGTTTTAGAAGGCGATTGGCTTCCTGTGAGGTGCCACTTTTGTTGATTATGTGCAGTCTTTCTCGAGTCCCGTAACATTAACACGCGCATAGGTAAACACACCTGAACTAACACCGTCCCAGATTATTTCTAGGGGGAGAACATACACACTCAAATAAGGGCGTGCACGGCCTTCCCTCTAGTGGGAATACTACACCGGCTCCACTTGGACACCCAGGGAATAACGAACGGGCATTCGCCTTAAAGTAACCAGAAAATTGAAAATGTGGAGATAACATTGGCGGACCCGTGGGGTAGGGGGGGCTAAGTGGGGAAGTCCCCCCCTCCTCCAAGAAACAAATAATTTTAATAAATACTTAAAATATATCAAGTTGAATTATAAAATCAAACAATGTAGATGTTTATTTTATTTAATAATAATAATATAATAGTTTATCACCGCGTCTTATTACCCATTCGGGTTATACGCTCTAAGTACTAATTGCGCTAATGGATTAGGAATTGGGAAGGTTGAATTAGAGGAAGTGAACCCGCATTTGCGTGGAGGGAGAGTGGAAAACCATTTAGGAAA
>CABEEJ010005870.1:0-14076 GCA_901482245.1 Timema douglasi | reverse complement strand
CACCGCGTCTTACTACCCGTTCGGGTTATACGCACTTACGCTAATGTGTAATGGTAGGGTGATTGTGAGATGAAATGAAGGACCTACAGTTTAACGTGGAATCCGAACCACGGTGGAGGCCTGGCATTCCTCACATTCACAAGATGTCTTGTCAGAGGTGAAGGAAGGGTTTGGTAATCAAATAAATCTTTGCCGGGACCGAGGATCAAACCCCGGCCGCCAGCATAGAAGTCTGACACCTTACCCCTAGACCGCCAGGTCACCTGAAATGAGAAATAACTTCTAGAGCAGGCGTGTCAAGCGCCTTTGGTATAAAGGTCCACATTGAAAATCTAAAATACTGAGGGGGTGTACTACAACAAATCTACTGTTGTCACTATATCTTAAGTAACAAAAAGAAGATTTTAAAATCCTTCCTAATACAAAAAGAAATAAAAATATATACAGTGTTAAAACTTTTAATCTCTATTTTTCCACGAAAATTTTAGATTTTTTCTTGTAGCAACGGTCTTATTATGAAGTCAATTTCTTATTTACGATAAATGCGTGTAAGCAGTGATCTCTCAGGTAGATTGGCTCCATTTCATCAGAGAACATAACTGTTCACACACTCATGTGCAGACAAACATAGCAAATATTTGGTGAGATAAATTAACCATTTTGGGAATCAATCTCTGGTGAGTAGAGAGAAAGAATTGGATACACCAACCTCACTTGACAGATTTCCCCTAATAAGTAATGACCGATTTCCAAATGCCATGATCCCATTCGTGTATTTATCTCTACGATCTGTAAATTAAAGTTAATCGAGCTGCACTGATTGTTATTTCATAAAAAGGTCCGCGGGCAGCACATAATCATGAACCGGGCCGCAAGTTTGACATACCCGGTGTAGAGGCATCTAATTTTCTAAAAATTTCCAAGCAAAGACTACTCCAAATAACTTCTAAAGGAATCTAATTTTCAAAAATTAGCCAAGTGAAGATCGCTCAAAATAGCTTCTATGACCATCTAGTTTTAAAATATTTGCCGAGTAAAGACCACTCCAAATAGCTTGTAGAGCTATTTAAATTTCAAGAATGTTCTAAGGAATGGCCCCTCCTAATAGCTTTTAGGATCGCCCAATTTTTTTTTTTTTTAATTTTTTACCGAAGAAGGTCCTTGGACTTCCCTTTGGGTAGGAGGGCAAACCTCTGTTAAAAAAGGTTTACTTTGCTAACCACACCCTCCAAAGCTCCCCCCTCTCCACCGAGATTTAGTTCTGGCTTCAACCTTGATTGTCTTCCCCCTAGTAACAAAATTAATATCCGAGTGCGCCAATGGAATAAAAGGCACTCAATTTTTCGCAAGGGAAATAAGTCGGGGTATTTTAAACGGAAGCCCCAACGAGTATGTGACAAGTTTGCTTGTTTTATGTTTAAAATCATACTGATGAATGATATTGATTGTATTTATCTCCTATAAAGTTCTTGAAGAAAAGTCAAACTAGTAATATTAATCGATATTTTACATCCACTTTCTAAACATAAAATAACATAAAAACTAGTCATAGCCTAAGGAAACTACAACTAGAAAAAGGTTATCTCACTTGAGGCCGAATTTACAAATCTATTTAACTACTTTGCAATGGAAACGGAAACGGGCATAGACATTGAAAACACTTACAATTTTAACTTGCTCACCACTATGGTAGGCCTTTTAATTTTTTTAAATCATGTTTACCGCATGTTTTTTCTATTACAATGGGGTAAAAATTAAGAACGATAGGGGAGAAATAATTTGATTTACACCGGCAAGAAAATGGTTTTAATATAAAAACTACAAAAACACTAGTTTTTTTTCTCGCGTCCCATTCCATTTCACCTTAAAGTAAATACCCGCATTAGGAAATAACAACGGAATATATCAAATGGAAACAAAATCTTAGCGTACCAGACAGAAATTCAATGGTTACCAAGTAAGTATAATTGAAGCTTACCTTCTTTGATCCTTCGGTCAACATTGCGGTTGGTAGAGTACTAATAAAAATATGATAAGCCATTTTTAATGGGGCTTTAAAAAACATTTTGTTTGAATCCAAGCTGCGATATCAATCTAAATATATTCCCAACGAATAGTTTAGGGATAAAGAAAGGCATGAAAAAATTAAATATACCTCTAGGCTTAAAGGTAATTGAAATAATGAATAGAAGCTATTTACATTTTAAAAACAAGCTTTGTAAAAAAGGCTTTGGAACTTGCTATGAAGTAATATGCAACCTTGTTTCATGAATAACATAATGAGATTATTGAAGCCATCTGGTTGAGGTATATTTATTGAAACGGTTAAGCAAAGAAGTAGATTGTAATCTTCATAATGCGACGCTTGCAATCTAGGATGGACAGATACGGATAAAGCCGCCACGTTCGCAGCACATCAACTTTAAATTTACATTCAATCCCCGAAAGTAGCTCAATGTCCGTTGAATTAATTGTACACCGTAATCCCTGAGTGCCCCCTATAAACACACACAACAGCCCCATAGGTAGTTTCCTTTTGCCCATTTCCCACAGTGAGAACATATCAAAATAGCTGGCAAGGTAGGAAGGGTTGACAAGTATCCCTTGTATCAAATAACTGTTCATTTAATTTATTTTTATTTTTAAACACAAGAGGATATTGTACTGGTCAAATATGAATTAAATTTATCTTTTTGCCCGTCAGTAAACTACCCTTAATTTTAGGGCTTGATATCTAATTCCCAATATTCTTCTGGGGTGGGAATCTAATGAAAACCCTTAATTATGCAAACCCTAGATATAAAGTTTTAGCCCGATCAGTAAAATGGTTTCGGCTCTAGGCAAAGATACTAACAGACAAAAGGACAGGGCAGACAGACAGACAGACATACATAGATACATCCAGAAAGACAGCGGACGGAATCACGAAAACAACATTATCTGTTTCAGGGAATCATGAAACTTCAACATTTATGAAAATCTAATTTTATATATGTACATATAATTTCAATACTTCTCTCCCCGAAGAGTCGAGAGAGTAAGAAAAGTGCGTCGAAATAACAAGAAAAAGTACATTTTGAAATACAAATCAATGTTGTCAAAACGTAAAATAATTACACATGTGAACTTATTGTGTTATGTATTCAATCGTCACATCAACATCAGGTACATGAACAGCTCAAAATTAATTCATTTCCAAAATTTAGCCCCATATTGGATCTAGATATAAAAACCTATTTTTAAATTACATAATTTAAATACTCCTTTCTCATTTCCCCACCCTCCAACAGTGATTTAATAAAATTCATACAAGCTATTATTTTTTTATGTTTGATATCTTGTTGGTCTTTTTAAGGTTAGTTATTGCACATTGAATACTTTTATCTTTCGTACTATATTTTTATAAATCCATAAATAAGTAAAATTAATATGAAAATTAAAAAAAAATACAACTAACTAGAAATGGCTCCTTGATCATCTTATAAGTATCTCTCCCATTAACTTACGCGTTCTAGTTTTAAGGCTGGCAAGTCTGACTATTTACTATTTTAAGTCTGAAATAATGTTATGTCCAAGGGAAATGAAAAAGGATATAAATATAGCGCCACATATTAATTAAAAACGTTTCATAATAAGAGTTTAGAAAAAAAGGAAGGAATTACTACTTCAGATTTACTTTGGTCGATCAATGATCAACAGAGGAACAAAAGTTTTCAGACACCCTACGGCAAAACTTCCTTCAGACTACAGAGCCTGTTAGATTTTTATATTTATATATATATATATATATATACACACACACATGTATACATCCGAGTCACACTAACCAGCTAGTAGCGAAAACCAATCACATTACTCTATACTAGTTTCAAATGCAATTAAAGGCAAAGCAATTTATTGAGGAAGTTTGCGTCTAGTACGCGCTAACTCAATTTACTGACCGATCGCCTATCCTGCAGAAACAACGACAAGGTGAGTCGGCGGTCACTCCCACAGGGGTATTCGGATTGGGGATGTGGTGGAGGATATGGCTTGCGACTTCAATATAAACTCCCACACACTGTTCTAAATTATTAAGGTGGGATGGAAGAAAACAAGAGTTAAGGTCCGTATTTTTTTAAGTCCAGGTTTTAGGACGAAAATGTTTGAATCAAAATACATACTAATTTGTTTGAGTTTATACATTTAACTTAATTTTCTTCCCATAGTAATCTCAATAGCATAGTAATGTTCATGTGTATGACACATTGATATGAGATTTTTATCTATAAGATCAGTCCTTATAGCTTAATCAAATTCAATTATGTGAAAAATGACAAACTGGCAACGCAATTTAAACCCGGGACCTTTAGTTTTTGGTGCCAATGCTCTACCACTGAACTGTCCTAGTTCTTCTCGTACCTAGGCCACTTTTCACTAGACTCGATACACCAGGGGCACAGAGAAGGCCAGGGGTCAACAAATGGTTGAACTTGTGGTAAATTTTAGTCGATTGTGTAAGAAAACTAAATCGTATTTTAAGTCAATCTTTGAATTTTTTAAACTCGCAAATAAATCAAGTACCTTCAAATAATATTTGAGTGTGAGCATAATAACCTTGATCGATCATAATAGGTAATGTTATCAAGAATTTAGTCAAACTATGTGGTCTTGAGGTAAAGTCCTCGCCTCAGGACACGATGTTTGTGGGTTCGAACCCAACTGGTATCGACGGATTTTTCTTGAGCGTTAAACATCTGTAGCACAACTTCCTTTAAAGAAGAAATAAAGCCGTCGGTCCCATATCGATTGTGACATGTATAAGAACCTTGAGAAGTATGTGAAAATACCTTGCCCAGCAAAATTGGTAAACCCTTTCGCTCTTGCTCATAGAAATTCTCGTGTGCTTATAAAATAGTCGTTATAAAAAGTGCGCTTTGAATATTTCAAATAAAATAAATAGAACACATTTTAATAAGAAAATGTACATTTTATTTACCCTACAATTTGGGTATAAAGGTGGGAACATAAGTCTTTGAGGAAATATCGAATTTAAGCAGAAGATTTTTGATAAATATACCAAAATAGTAAAATTAGAGTGTAGAAACGCTGGGTGATCACAGGACCTTTGATCAAATTATAAGTCTATCAGGGTCCAAATAAGGTTGACGACCCCCGCGATAAACCAACAACTAGTGCAAAGTGGCTCAAGGTATGGTACGAACCAGAAGGGTTCAATGTTAAAAGCTTTGGCACACAAAGCGAAAGGTCTCAGGTTCAATTCTCGTGTTCAGGTTGTCATATTTTACATTAAATTAATACAATACTCCTTAAATGTCACGATCATGGAGTATTTGACCAAAACTTATTTTCATTTAAAAAGTTTCTGTCCAAATGCCACTAAGCACATGACAAATATTCAAGAACTGTTGAGACTATTTATTATACGTAGCAAATTAATAAAATATATCTAATGCAGCAATATTTTATTAAATTTGGCCAAAAAATGTTCCTGCTATAAAATAAAATACTGACCTTAATTCACGCTCCCTTCAATCCGAGTCTCACGGTAAATTTGACTTCGTGATCAGTGTGCCTACCTATGATACGTGAAGGCAGTGGATCCAATCACTATCTTCGGCACAAAGGCAGTCCGACGTTCCATAATGTCTGATCATGTTCCAGAAGAATGTTGATTAAGTTTCTTTATATCTTTGAAATCTTTCGTCTCTTGAAGGAGAACGAAATCCGGAGGAAACTTGGATTGGGTTTTGTTAAATATTCAAGAAAAAAAAAGTTTTATGTCATAAATATGAAAGGCATGGAAATTAATTTAAAAACCATAATTTTTACTACCGGCTCTATTGTCCATATTCGATTGTTTGGTAGATTCAGGAACAAATACTCGCACCAGTGTGCACGCAGATAAATACAAAGGGGGAGGTCGGGGATTATGTCCCAGCCAAATGTACTGAGGTGATTTTATCGAAATTGTTTTGAACTCTCCTTCGACGTAAATGTGGGTTCTCCCTCTCTACCAAATAAGTGTAAGACCAGATGGGTAGTAAGAGATGGTCCACATACAATAAACGTTCCATTTAAAAAAAGGTTGTGTTTATGTAAACAGGATTAGAAATAGGATATTCAATGCGGTAGACACACATAATAAACGTCAATCGCGTCTAGTCTGGTTTGCCAGTGATGGAAGGGTCGAGGTTTTAATACCGTTCGGGTGTACTGAGGAAGATTTTTCCAAATGTTTTCTCCACCCCCACCCCCTCTTTCTCTCTCTACGCAAATTAGGGCACAAGTCCTCAAAATGCTACCATATCACCTCATCCCAATTAGTGTTAGCATAAGGATAGCCCGGACAGGTAGTATGATTCTAGTACATGTGTGTATATTTCTACGCCTATTACTACCCGTTCGGGCCACTCGTATAATCCCACTAATTGGGTAGAGATGAGGAGGGTAAAGTTTAGAAAATGTGTACCTGTATTCCTAAAGGTATTACTCCAAATGTATAAATCACCTTAGTTCTATCACTCCTTCAAAATAGTTACCTTTTTTTTCGTAAAATAAAAATCTAATCCTGGACATAATAAAAAATGATTGTTCCAAAGGTGTGTCTCTCCGATAACTGGGTCCCCAAGTGGAGCGACTGCATTTTGGTTCTAGGAGAATGGAAGCCCAATGTACTAGCTCCTAGTGACAGTTTACCGGGGCGTGAGGAAGATTGATGAGAAGAAATCCCGGGAGAATCACAGCCTGAGAGAGATGACGGGGTCCCGTCAGCCTGTGTATTCCCGGCAGTCAGTCTTGTGGGGGTAGCGGGGAAGAAAAGGGTTTAGAGGGGAGTTGTACCAGCCCTGAATACCTTTTACACCTCTAGCGATTCTATTCGCAGTTTCCAAAATCGGCTTTAATTTGGCAGGGAACCACGAGAGATCTGTATATGGGTTGATTTTTTGTTTTGTTAAAATAATCAGTCGACATAACATACATTTTTTTTTTTAATTTTGCTTTTTTATAACTTTTCATGAAAAAATAAATTCTGTTGTAAACACATTAGGTGATAGAGCAATCATGTGAACCTTGATGCGTTTTTAAAATCGGAACAAAAAATAAAATAGCACGATTAATATTCTTATATATAATTTGATAGGCCCGTTTCTGGTAATATAAATTATGAGGAAATGACTGAACAGATTTTAACAAACGACAACTCATTTAAACGGTTAGAAGTTCAGGATGTCGGGAAAAATAGGTTTCCACGAAAAAGCGATTTTAAAAGAGAATTTTCAGTTTTTCATTCTTTGTTTAGTCACCTTTATTCGATGCATGGCTGTAGATCTCTAAATAAAATATATCTCTTTGGATAGATAATAATAACTCAATATTTATTTGTTGTTGGTAGGTGACCTGGCGGTCTAGGGGGTAAGGTGTCGGACTCCTATAATGGGGGTCCAGGAATCAATCCTTGGTCCCGACACAGATTTATCTGATTAGCAGCAAACCCTTCCCTCACCTCTGAAAAGACGTATATTAATTACAACTTGTGAATTTGGGGGATGCTAGGCCCCTCCGTGGTTCGGATCCCAAGTTAAACTGTAGATCCTCCATTTCATCTCACAATCACCCTACCATTACAAATTAGCGTAATTGCGTACAAGACGAACGGGTAGTAAGACGCGGTGCTAATAATAATAATAATAATAATAATGTACTTGTTGGTCCGACCACATCACAATTTTCTCTTTGGATACTGATCATAACACATCTAAATTGAGATGCTTAAACTGGGGAAACATTTTTTTTTATTGGAATGTTGTTATGTTAATTCGCATTTAAATTCAAAATATTGAGCATAATTTGAAATTTAAATAATGTTTAAATATGTTTTGGTATATATTATAAGTTCAAAATGATAAAATGATCTTGAATAATGTATAAAAATAGGCATTTTAACTGGCAGCTGGTAGATCTAAAGACTATTTTTCAGTCAACCGCGTAAGAAAAATACGTCGTCATTAAAGTCAAGCTGTAAATCTTTTGAATTCGGACAAATATCAAATACTTTTAAATTATACTTGAGTATGATAAAAATAACCTTGATAAGTCATAATTGGTAATGTAACTAATGTCATATGATAATCAAATAGATAAGATATTTAAAAAATACCTATTTTTGTTCATCGCGTATTCTTTTATAGAAAGGTGGTAGAGTTAATATAATATATAGTACAACAGAAAAAAACAAACAAAGGTAGATAGGAGAAATGATTGTTTATCGCAACTTATAATTAGTTTATAAGTTGATCGGGGCTCAAACAGGTTGCTGAACCCTAGTAGATATATGCAGGCCCCTGCTATTAATCTAACTAAAATTATGTAAGCATATATGTATAAGTGTTACAATATTTTAATCAAATGTATATATTCATCATGTGGACCTATCAAAGCCCCTATTATTCGTCTTAATAAAATGTTGTAGGGCTATAAAGTGTTAATATATTTACTCAAATATCGCCTAAAAGAGTTTGCAAGTTAGTACTGACCTATCTGGTGACTATATGTAGAGTTGTTTTTTTAACGTAGGAGTAGTAAAGGACCATTTTATGAAGAATGTTAATATTGAACAAAATTATTAGAAAACTTAACCAATGACATACCTTCACTGTCGATAGAGAAGAGTCCAATGCCATCTCCTCCCTTGATGGAGTATCCCACAACGGAGTCGTCCCCTGGAGGGTCAGCGTCCGTTGCGCGGACTGTCGTCACGAAAGTCCCAACGGGTTGGTTCTCTTTTACACTCGCCGCGACTACGAAATCGTCGAACACCGGTGCGTGAAGGTTCTCATTGACGTCTACAATCTCGACTATGACGGTTGTCTCCGAGGAGAGAGAAGGCGTCCCACGATCATGGGCCCTTACAATCAGGCTGTGGACTTGCCGCTCCTCGAAGTCTAAGGGCTCTGCAGTGCGGATCGTCCCGGACAAACGATCTATGGAGAAAACCCCTTCTCCGTCTCCTCCCCCAACAAGCGAGTAACGCACCTCTCCACCCTGACCAACGTCAGGATCTGCTGCTGTCACTATAGCCACCACACTGCCTAGGGGAATGTCTTCCCGCATTTTCACCGTGTAACTGGAAAGTGAGAACAGTGGAGCATTGTCGTTGACGTCGTCAATAGTCACTCTGACGATGGCATCAGAGGAAAGAGGCGGAACGTCCGATATTTTCCCTCCCCCATCGGTGGCCCGTATTCTTAGCTCGTACAGTTCTTGTTTTTCTCTATCCAGTGCAGAAGACACATATAGTATTCCTGTAAGCCGATCCACAGAAAAATCTTGTGTGTCCGTTACAAGAGAATAAGTAACGTGCGCGTTTTCTCCTAAGTCAGCATCTGTGGCATTTACTCTGAATATGGCCGTTCCATTAAGAGCATTTTCTGTTACTCTAAAACTAGCTAAAGCTTTTTCAAATTTAGGAGAGTTGTCATTAACATCTAAAACTGTTATTGCCAGAAATTTAGAAGATGATTTCTGAGGACGTCCAAGGTCATACACACTTATGTTCAACAAATATTCCTGCTCTCTTTCTCTATCTAGATATCCAATAACTTTCAACTCACCAGTATCAGGGTCCAAGCGGAACACTGAGTCTTGATCCCCAAGAGATATTCCAAAAACCAATTTACCATTGTATCCTAAATCACGGTCACGAGCTCGAATCCTTACTAAAGTAGTTCCCAACGCCACAGACTCATTTACACGGATCTCAATAGGAAAGTCTATGAATTCTGGTGCGTGTACGTTTTCCCCGTAGCGACTCGGCATCATAGCAAACTCTTCTGCTCGTCCCGGCATGTTGTTCTTTTCCGCAGAGGCTAAAACTTCCGTAAGTCGACGGGCCACTCCAGTGTCACGGCACTCGAAACCTCCCATGTCGTCAGTGAGGAGTCTAGAAGGAGATCCACTCTTCTTGGCCATCACCAGGTGTATCAAGACATGCACAGTGTCGGAGAAATGGGTTGAATCTGTCGCCGTTACGTTCACTTCTCGATCAGACACTTTTACGTCCATCAAGTCGCAAGTGACACTAAGCACCCCAGAAGTTGAATCGAGTGAAAAGCAACCATCTTCGTTCCCAGATACCATGCGGTAGCTTATTATATTTCCTGCATCAAAGTCAATTGCTGAAAGAGTAATCACTTCTGTACCAATAGAAACATATCGCGGAACATGACCAACACAATCAACTTTTTCAAATTGTGGGCGGTTATCGTTTACATCCCGGACCCTTATTCTCAATTGCATCTCAGTCTGTCTTCTGTAAGGGACACCCCAGTCCGAAGCTCTTATTCTTAAAACGTATTCACGTCTCATTGACTCGTAGTCGAGGACAGATGTTGTACGAATAATGCCAGAGAAATGCTCAATATCAAATGGAACCGGGTTCAAATTAGCTATACTGTATGAGATATAGGCATTATCCAAGGAATCTCTGTCTCTTGCCGTAACTTTCGTGACTGAAGTTCCCGGTGGTTCGTTTTCATCCACCCATACTGTGGCTTCAGCTGCGTCAAATACAGGATCATTATCATTAGTGTCAACAACATTGACTTTGACTTTTGCGGATGACTGTTTCCTAGTTCCAGTGTTGCCTTGGTCAATAGCGGACACAGTCAACGTATAGAAAGCTTTTTCCTCTGCGTCCAAACTCACAGCTGTGTACAGCATACCTGTGTCCGGATTAATGTGAAACTCTCCACCTTCATTACCACCTACTATTTCTAAGAAAACTTGCGCATTCTTACCTTCATCTGCATCAGTCACTTTCAGACGAATTACTGGTGTGTTAATCGGTGCAGTTTCAGGAATCTCTACTTCGTAGATCTCTCTATCAAAGACTGGCGCATTGTCATTTAGGTCAGTAAGATGAACCGGTACAGCTTTATAGCTTTGTCTTGCTGGAACACCTTTATCTGTTGCTCTTAGAGTTAAGTTATAGCCTTGAGGTGCAACTTCTCGATCCAACAAGTGTAAAACCTCAATGTTGTATTCACCTAGTTTACCACCAGTCTCTTCAGCAGAGCGTATTCTAAAATGTCCATCAGGGTCACCATCCACAATTTCCAAACTTTTTATTTCACCATGAATACCTTTGTCTCTATCAAGTACTTTGACAATGGCGTAGATATCTGCGTTAGAATGTTCCATTATATCTGGTAAGTGATTGACGTATATTTCAGGAGAATATATATTCACTTGCTGCACCTTGATTCTCAGTCTTGCTGTGCTCGGTTTCGTAGCACCTGATGTAATAGAAGAACCCCTGTCTTGTGCGATGACGGTCAGTTCGTGGAAGGGTCGCTCTATGTACGCGAGAGGTCGAGTAAGGGACACGATTCCCGTCATGGGATGAATCGAGAACTGGTCCGTGCTCTCTTGGAAACTATAGTAAATCTCCCCATTCCGACCAAGATCCGCATCTTCAGCAGACACCCTTAATATGCTTTTATGAAGGGGGGTGTCTTCTGGCACCGTTTGTTCATAATCCGTGGGATAAAAAAGAGGCTTTAAGTCATTGGTGTCCAACACCGCAACTACTATTGTAGAGTCCGCTTCGAGAACACTCAATTTATTCTTACCGTCTCGCCTAGTTCCCGTCGCCCGCACTTCAATCACGTACTTGTCCTTCCTCTCTCTGTTCAACACGTCTACGTTACCTGTTCGTGTACGAAGCATTAGAAAACAGAAATCACCCACCACTCGTTCCTCAGCCTTAAAAAATTTGTCTTTATCACCACCGATTATTTTGTATCTGATTTCAAAATCCGTACTACTTTCTATCGTAACTATACCCATTCTTTCCTCCGGTGTAACAAACGTTTTACCCACAGAATTTTCTGGGATGGTAGCATTATACAATGTTCTTGTAAACTTGAACTCTGGAAAGAGGGTAAGGGTGGGGAGTGGTGCATCGTTCCTGACCTGAAGCACTGTGTTTGGAGGCGGTGGGGGTGGTAGCGTAGTATCTAAATCTGGGGTGTCAGTGATTAAGGTTTCGGTTGTTGTCAGGAAGACGTCCTCCCCTGCTAAGGTTGCGTGCAAGAGTGTCGCAACGACCACCGCACTCCAAAGTGGGATGGGGAGACACCACCTCTCCATCTTTGCCGACAAGACGCGCCGACCCAGAGGTCGGCCTCACCTCATGCTGCCGAACCAGTGCTGCCACGTGCTCATGTGTTCCAACACCTGAAACAAATATTATTATATTCCACAATATGTTTTATAAAAGAGTAAAATATTGTATTGCCATATAATTTAGCGCTGATGAATTTTAAAATTATGTAAGGTTAGAAAATTCGTTTCATATATTATAATCCGATAGTGTAAGCAGTTATTCTCAAGGCATAAATTTATATATAATTGTATTATACATATTAACATATGGATATATGCTATTGCTTATTTAATTTGATCAACTTTACATTTGTAATATATGTATTTTCAATCACGTTATGCACGTAGATTTGATTATTAGAAATGATATGGTGGTGCGTAATTTTGAAAATCAGCATTAAATAGCGTTTCATGTTGTGTATGCATATATATGTGTACAGTGAGAGGGGGTGGGGTTACATTACAAATGTGTATACACTATACATCTTATACCAATATTCAATGCTAATTTTCAAGTTACGTGCATATTTGTATATATTTTTTAATATATTATAATGCTGTATATGAAAATTCACTCGATAGATATTTATCTTAAAAATTAATCAAGTTAAATAAGCAATAACAAATATTCATATACATACTAAAATTTTATGCTACACGGTGTGAAACATATTTAAATGGTTGCAGTGTAAAATATATAGGTACATGATAAAACCAAGCAGTTGTTAATATCATATGACGACGTAAGCATATTATATGTTAAGACTTTAAGCCAACTATGTTCTTAAAGGTTTAATAGTGTAGGCCTATGTATGTATATATGTCCAAAGGACTTTTTATTATTTCTCGATTATCAATAAATCTAAAATTTGGTGTAATTGTAAATTGTAAATTGCAAAAACCTTCAGACTTTCATAATCCAAGCAATTTAAATTACTATAAAAGAACGTAGTTTAGGTTATTATTTTAATTCGTTGACATGTTATTTGAACTTCAAAAGCAAGGTGAAACATGAATATAAATTTCAATTTTAAATCCAATCAAATTCAAATATTTTCAGCTGTGGAAGGTGTTTAAAATTATAAAGTTAAACAGTAATTTACGGGAAATCTACAGTAACTTCCAGTGTTTACTAATGCAATTGAGGGATGGAAAACTGAAAAAAAATACAGCTTTAAATAAAACTTCAGAAAAGGGCCAGAGGAAATATTTACGCACGGTTCGGTATTTTACGAAACATTTGGAAAGAGGCTGAGCCCAACTGATATTTCGGATGGCCACACTATGTCCACGAGATGACTAAGTTACACATATAAATTAGGAGGTATTTGTGAAGTGAGTGTGAATTCAGTCAACTTAAAGGATGAGCGGGAAAAAGGTAGAGTAAAGTTTTTAAACAGTTTTACCTCCTCAGGAATACCACCTCACAAGATAAAATCTAAAAATAGACAGTAAAATAATGGTCCTTGGGTACTTAAATACTAAAAAAGATCATATGTAATGGAACCTTCCTAGCAGTGACAATAGGATAAAAGGCCTATCTATGCAACAATAATTTTAACAGGTTTGTTTATCTTAAGGGAATATCTGTTTCTTACCGAGTATCGATTTAGCACTTGTAGATTTTACTAGCATCCTTTTTAATTTGAGTCGAAGACAGTTCCCAGTTAAACTGGGATTCTTAGTTACCAATATTAGTTACAAGGTAAAACCTTGGACATTATTAATAATCTATCTATCCAAGCCCATTTTCAGCCATGGTCAATACATTTTTAAATTCAACTTTGTAACTATGATTGGAATTACAAAGAATACAATGACGTGTAAAGTGGTCAGGGTTTTAGGCCCTTAGCTTTCAACTTTCATTTATAAAATTATATTAGTTTTTCCTTTAGTTTATATATTAAT